>JAINUG010000373.1:447500-558222 GCA_029706075.1 Aldrovandia affinis | reverse complement strand
ACATGATGCATTGCACCTACAACAAAAATGGACCTGCCTCTGTTCTTGCTTTGTTATTCATTATGCTTACATTTAGTCTCCAAGTTCTTCTGTCTACTATTCAAATTACCGACATACGCCAACACCGATGTATCTGCGACACAACAGTGGAGGTGTCTGTATGTCCAGGAGAGGGCGCCAGAGTGTATCTGCGACACAACAGTGGAGGTGTCTGTGTGTCCAGGAGAGGGCGCCAGAGTGTATCTGCGACACAACAGTGGAGGTGTCTGTATGTCCAGGAGAGGGCGCCAGAGTGTATCTGCGACACAACAGTGGAGGTGTCTGTATGTCCAGGAGAGGGCGCCAGAGTGTATCTGCGACACAACAGTGGAGGTGTCTGTATGTCCAGGAGAGGGCGCCAGAGTGTATCTGCGACACAACAGTGGAGGTGTCTGTGTGTCCAGGAGAGGGCGCCAGAGTGTATCTGCGACACAACAGTGGAGGTGTCTGTATGTCCAGCAGAGGGCGCCAGAGTGTATCTGCGACACAACAGTGGAGGTGTCTGTATGTCCAGGAGAGGGCGCCAGAGTGTATCTGCGACAGGCCAGTATCGGCGGTCGGGTTCTACTTGTTTGACTGTTTTTATGTGTTTTTATTTGTCTTCTATTGTTTTTCATATTTCTTCATTTCGCCTATTTTGTGCCCCTTTCTGTTCTGTTGTATTACTGTATATGTGATATACCACAACAAAAACCCAACAAACATGAAAGTGTAAAATAATGTTTTTTAATGGACCTGCCTCAAATTCAGTGTGCTTTATGAAATAATCTTAATCTGAAATCTTCCCTGGGTGTGTTGCATACATTCTACAGATGTCCACATAAACAGCCTATTTTAAGTCCCTGATTTATTGTACAAAATTGTTCTTTCAAATAATAAAAATCATGATTGAAATAAGTGTCTGACATACACTATTGAGAAACATACATTATATTCTCCAAAACCAGACCAAGAAAAGAAAAGAAAACAACAGATTTGTTTCTACTTTCTGTGTGGCTTTGTGTCAATAGCCATCCCCATATCGGTGAGTCGAGAATGACAGGTCTACGGGACTTCACTTGAAGTAAAATGTTATCACATTTTAGGTCCTTGTGTTTAGCATTGCACAGAAATTGGAACAGCTGAGAATTCAAATCCATTCCCGGATCTTCATCATACAGAAGAAAGTGTGACGTGTTGGAGACCCCGGTGTAGTGACTTCGTATTCGCAAATTCCAAATTCTTATTTCATAATAGTCACTTCAGACCAGGGATAGCCGTTAGTTCACATGCATTCTTAAATGAAAGAGTTCCGATCCAAAAATATAACAATTTATTCACTAATTTCTCTTTCAAACAAACAAACATATCAAAGCCATGCGGGCACAATGCGGATATGCGGTGGAAAACCTTTTCGCTTCCCTGGTTCCCCCCTCCCACAGGAACAGCCCGAACATCCAGGTAAGACACACAGGTAAATATGACGTCACCAGGAAAGGTGAGTATCTTAAAGGGGAAGTATCAGCTATACGCAAATACCTATAAGCATAAAGGCAGGTTAAATTGCATAAACATATTAAAGGCATAAACATAATGCATCATAATAATCCCAAAAGAAATCTATTATTTGTAATAACTTAAATGTGAATATTTTGTAAGCATTTTCATAATTCATTTCCACACAAACCCGCAAGTCCATAAATGGCTCCTACACCCTGCTTTAGCCAATCACCTTAGACACTGTTCCTCGTGAAACATCAGCAAGTTGAGCAATCTTCATCACTGAAGCTCCTGCCAAACGTGCCCCAACAATCACCCTCTTTCAAAGTGACTGACACTTCTTCTATGGTAGCTAAATAATGGGCCTTGTGGCAGTCACCTGTAGGTGAGTTAACCCAGTGCATGGAGGGACAGGCTGCCCTATGACTGGGTGTGTCTCATGTCTCAGAGTAAAACACACGCATACACATATACACACACACACACACCTTTAAATACCAGGGCTATATGTACACACACATACACACACATATACACACACCGTGAAATACCAGGGCTGTATGTACACACACAAACATACACGCACAACCACTCACGTGCACACAAACACAAAAATGCATACACACACACTCTCACACACACACACACACGCACACAAAAATGCACACACGCACACACACACACACACGCACAAACAAATACAAAAATACATACGCACATACATACATACGCATGCACACGCACACACACACACAGATATTCACACTCAAACACTAAAATGCATACGCACACACACTCACACGCACACTCAAACACAAAAATGCACACATGCACAAACACACATACATACATACATGCATACATACATACATACCGTACATACGTAGGAGATAGAAAGGACAGAGGGAGACAGTGAGACTCACAGCGGAGGTGTCTGTGTGTCCAGGAGAGGGCGCCAGAGTGCAACACAGAACCATGTTTCTGAACAGGACTCGAGTCTCAACGCCCCAAACACCCCGATACAGCATTCTGCCCTGGGGTGTGGGGGGTCGGAGTAGGTCAATAATCTGTTGGGTTATGCGTGCGTTTACTTCTTCCCATCCTTCAGTTTGACAGTAAACGTGATTAAAAATAAAATAGAAATAGGCTACGAATCTGAATTATTTCATACCAGTTCAGTTTTTCTCTGGAATTTTGGACATTTAAAAAAAAAAGAAAACAGGAGCACATTGATTATCTTTTTAATCATATGAATGCCTTGCTGTAGCTACCCAACAAACATAATTAGCATACATATGATAATTGGCTTAGATTACAAAAATTAAATTTTTTCTTATTTTCACAATATAAATGTTTAGTTTCAGGTCAAAACATCAAGTCTAAAAGTCAACCAGGACAGACTGGTTCCAAATTAAACAGTCTGGAGAAGGATTTTATGGATGCACTACTGTGCAAAGGTCTTAGGCCAATTAAAGCCTCGGTCTGGCTTTGGAGGAATGTGGCAGGTGTGTGTGTGCGTGTGTGTGTGTGTGTGTGTGTGTGTCAGAGTGTGTGTGTGTGTGTGGGTGTGGGTGTGGGTGTGGGGGTGTGTGTGTGGGTGCAGGTGAGTGGTGTGTGTGTGTGTGTGTCAGAGTGTGTGTGTGTGTGTGTGTAAGAGTGTGTCTAAGTGCAGGTGTGTGTGTACTCTTTGATTTCTCTCTCCCTCATCCCAGATCACAGTTTTACAGAAGTGTTATAATAAACCCCAAACGCAGGATAGAGGGGCTGAGTGAATGTGGTCTGGACTCTGTGGAGGAGGGTCATTGTGTCAGAGACGCTGTAGAAGGACAGAGTACCTGCCCTGTGATCCAGATACACTCCTATTCTGGAGGAGGGGGGTCACGGAGTACAGTAATCTCATTATTGTGCCTGAACCAGCACCTGGAACGAGTGCACATCAAACTCCAGGACTTGTCATTACCTCCCAGAGCACAGTCAACACCCCATCCTTTCCTGCTGATCTCTCTATATGAGACTGCTATATGAACCCCCCTCCTCCACGCCCTAAACACCTCCTCCTCTGCGTAACCCCTGAACGTATCCTTCCCCGCCTTCCCCATCACCGCCGCCGCCGCCCCCAAAACATTCATCATCGTCGCCACCCACACCCCCTCACTCCACTCAGCCTCCCAGTAAGAGCGCCCAGACAGACCCTCTCTGCACAGCACTTGGGCCCAGATGTCGAATCTCTCTGGGTGATCAGGATATGGCTGGTCCTGTCCCAGTCCCACACATGTCACCTTTCTGTTCGCCTCAGACAGACGGAGGTGTCTATGCACTGTGTAGGAGTCCAGTGTGAGCTGACAGGAATCTGATGGAGGAGAAGAAGGAGAGAAGAGAGCTCAGTGATCATAAGCATCACATTACATCTCTTACACATTTTACACACGTTTCAATTAAATATTTTCTTTCATTCACACATTTAGCTCTTATTTTTGTTTTAAAATGTTTTTTTTTTAAATGTTTAAAATTGTTTTAATTTAGTTTTAATTACAGACTCACATTGTAAGAAGTCCTCTTTGGTCGTGGGATCTGGAATATGGACTTCTTTCACTGTAGAGAGATCACAAGAAAGATGAGCTCCTAAAAATGAACTTTCTATCATATTTCCTGGAGAAATGGGAAGATACTTTAACCAATAAAATGCAGGTAAATGCAAACTGAGCTCATCCAGGGTTAATAACAGTATGAAATGAAAGTGTGAGGAATATATGGTGCTGAGCGCTGGAGGCTCAGTAGTTTTGGCAGTTTGCTTTTAAACAGCAGTGGCAGTTGGATCTGAGGGTTTGAAACTGTAACAATGTTGCTCATTTCCCTGGTTGCCATGGCGAGCAGACAAAGAGCAGGAAGGAGGTGCAATGACCAGACCAGGAAACTCATACTGAGTTACCACTAGCTTGGGATGGAAATCCATTTTAATCCATTAAAAGCTTCATAGAGAGGACAAAAAATAAGGTGCCATAGATTAAACACAGTATACGTATTAGAATTTGGTTAAAATGTTAAAATGTTTTGCCAGTATTATCAAGCTTATTGTGTTGTATGGAAGTGAGGAATGGGGTTCACTCAGTCAACAAGACTACACTGAATGGGGCAAAGCTCCAGCTGAAACCCTGCATGCAGAATTCTGCTAAAACATCCTGCCAGTGCTGAGGAATATCCTTTATCACAAAATGACGAAACTGCTTAAAATAATTCCAAAATGTTAAAGGGCCTACATGACATAAAATTAAGAAAACTATTTCTGCTGTTATCACCTGTTTGAGAGATCTTGACTAATTCTCCCTCCAGTCGCTCTTTCAGTTCAAAGACATGTTTCCTCAAAGCCTCAAAAGAGATGTGTGGATTGACAGTGATTCTTGGTAGGTCTCCAGGTCCAGGAGGGTCACAGACAGACTGACAGCTCTACAGAGAGACAGACAGACAGACAGAGAACCAAACAGTCTCAATACACATTCCTGTGGAGATGCCAGGAGCAGATCTTTGTAAATGGTGAACACACCTCACCATGTGTGTACGATGTATACAGTGCAGATTGTGAGAGAGCCAGTGATGTTACCTGGAGGAAATGGATGTGATCCTCTGTGTGTGAAAGCTGCTCCAGCTCAGCGTCTCTCCTCCTCAGCTCAGCAATCTCCTGCTCCAACTGCTCTATAAGTCTTTCAACCCGACTCACTTCAGCCTTCTCCTGATCTCTGATCAGCTCTTTCACCTCAGAGCGCCTTCTCTCAAAGGAGCGGATCAGCTCAGTAAATATCCTCTCGCTGTCCTTCACTGCTGCCTGTGCAGAGCGCTGTCAGGAGACACACAGAGAGGAGGGCTGTACAGTTTAACTAGGCCTTTCACTCAGCTCTTACTGGGACCCCAGACAGCCTGTTCCCCACAGTGTGGCTCAGTGGGATTGACCCCCACAGGGCTGGAAAGTGGCCCAACACTGGGCTCCTCACTGGCTGACTGGGGGAGAGCCCTGACTGAGCCCTGAAATGGCTCTTCCAGCAGCCAGCTGTTGTGTTCTCCTCTGGTCAGTACCCACCGTGAGTGAATCCGCAGCCTGTCTCAGATCCAGCAGCGCCTTCTCTCTCTCCTGGATTCTCTGCTGGGATTTCCTCTGTGTTGCCCCCAGCTGCTTCTGTGGACAGATGGTTCTCCTTGTTATATTATCTTGCAACACATTAAAATCTGTTAAATCATACTTCTGTTTAAGTATAAAAATGACACACTATAATTAACCATGAAACTGTATCACACACTGCTCGTCAGTGTGCAGAAGAGTTCTGGTCTTATAGGTAAAGCTTGTAAACTGTGTGAGTGAACTAACTGCTACAGGCGTGTTGATTCTCATTCAGGGAGTGAACAGGGGGGTGAGGGGGGAAGAGAGCTGTCACAGAGAGCTGGCTTGTGTTCACTTCCTGCTCTTACTGCTTTGTCACTGAACTTATGACCTAAAAACGTCACTTCCTTTTTCAATTTATTTCCACATTTATAAAATACTACAAAATAAATTAAATCAGTGAAGCACAGTTCATAAGTACACATGTTGAAGCAATAAACCAAGGTTGTCACTATCACCACCGTAAAAAGTGTAAGTGTTATGTGTAGGTGACCTGCTACTACAGAGTTACAGTTCTTACCTGTTTCTCAGTCCTTCCTGCTGCAGCTGAGACTGTATCGTGGCCTCTGTGTTCATCCATTACACACTGATGACAGATACACTGCTGATCGGTACGACAATAAACCTCCAGCAGTTTGTCATGATGAGAGCAGATCTTCTCCTGCAGGTGTCCAGTGGCATCGATCAGCTTGTGTCTCTTCCCTGGGTTGAGCTCATTGTGAAGTTTGAGGTGAGTTTCACAGTAAGAGGCCACACACACCAGACAGGACTTGACGGCTTTGTGCTTTCTCCCAGTGCAGACATCACACGCCACATCTCCAGCTTCAGCCATTTTACTCAAAGAGACTAAGAGACAGAGATTGGGTTGATTAATTCTGAAAAAGAATATATGTGTGTGTGTGAGTGAGAGAGAGAGAGTGTGTGTATGTATGAGAGATAGAAAGTGTGTGTGTGTGTGTGTGTGTATGTGTTAGAGAGAAAGAGGTGTGTGTGTGTGTGTGTGTGTGTGTGTGTGTGTGTGTGTGTGTGTGAAAGAGGTAGAGTGTGTGTTTGTGTGAGAGAGAGAGAGAGAGAGAGTATGTGTGTCTGTGTGTGAGAGAGAGATAGAGTATGTGTGTGCATGTGTGAGAGATCAACTGTGTGTGTGTGTGTGTGTGAGAGAGAGAGTGTGTGTGGTGTGTGAGAGAGAGATAGAGTGTGTGTGAGTGTTTATGAGAGATAGAAAGTGAAAGGCTCTCTTTAAAAAAGAAAAATTTGTTTAAGATTTTTTCCCGTTTTTCTCCCAACTTAGTAGCCAATTATACTCTCTATTCCTCCAACTTCCCCTCCCCCACGAGCCCGCCGCTCCTCCTCGGAGGCAAGACAGTTTTTCCCACACAGGGACACTTTTTGCGCTTGTCGGCTCGAGCTCCCCCCTCCCCCACAGACACACACACATACACTCTCCCCCACAGACACACACACCCTCCCCCACACACACACACACACATTCTCCCCGACAGACACTCACACACACACACACACACTCTCCCCCACAGACACTCACACACACACACACACACACACCAGTGGTTGAAATGAGGGGGGTCTGGGTTGATCTGGGACCCCCCATAAGAAATACATTTTAAAGCTTGGGGGGGTCCCATCTTTATTTTAACATGTTTTAACAAATGCGAGTCAAACAGGACATTATAACTATATACAACCAACCGATAGAAACGGTCTTCAAGAATTCATTAAGGTCTGTGGGTTCTGTCAGGCCAAAATGTGCCCGGCTGCCAAAATGTGACCGATAAGTTATGCTTATCTTTGCAAATTTGGTCAATTTAATATAGTCCTTCATTTAAATTTATTTAGAATTTACGCTTGTGTTGGAATATTTGTAGTGTCAGAGATACATTCCTCAAGTTAATAACATAACAAGCGGCCTTCCGCGTGGTCCAGTGGTTACAACGTTCGACACTGGCCACGGAGACGGGGGTTCGATTCCCCATCCCACCAGAGTCAGCTCTGGCCAGGAGTGCCACCAGGGGGGTGGCGATTGGCTGTCTGCCCCAGGGAGGGGGGAGGGAAGCCGACAGGACGTTCGCTGCGCATAGGAGTGGCCCTGTAGTACCGGGTTACGGTCGACGGCCTGGTGAGTGCCGTCTCGGAGGAGGCGTTACTTCGCTTTCGTCACTCCCGGTCGCAGGACTACGGCAGCGAATTCACATTACTAGGGGGGATTGACATAAAATAGTGGGTCTAATTGGTTACTAAATTGGGAGAAAATGGGACCAAATCTTAAAAAAACTAAAAACATAACAAGCCGGCCTGTCAGCATAGACGATAAAGGAAAGGTTTACGTCAGAAAATTGATGTCAGCGCATCAATCAGGCATATTTTTAAAAAGTCAAATTAAGTAGAAAGTAGCCATGCTAACATGCGCTATATCAGGCGTGTGTCAAATACAACACGATTTCTCAATTTGTAATGACAATTTTTAGCATCTCAATTTTTTATGAAAAGTTGAGGGATTTAATATTCAAATTTGTTCCCAGGAAGAAGCCAAATATCCATGTAGTTTAAAGGTTTTCACCATGTCCTCTGTGCGAGAGGACATGCTTTAAAAAACATATACATTATTAAAGCCATTTCTAAATCATTTCTGTCCACCGACTAATAGTTTGGGTCCCAAACATTATTTAATTCACAATTTTAAAAGGGTGAATGATCATTTTTAAAACCTGGCAGGCTGCTATGCTATCGATAGGCATGTGAGCTAGCTATGATGTCAACCCTGGCCTGAACAACACGCTGCCTGTGTGGGGATATACTAGGCTATCCCCCATAAAGCCTATTTTCTATTTACTTTCTAATCCATCTAACTATAAGCAAAGATTCTTATGCAAAGATGGGTCACAGCCATAGAGCTGCGATAGATGGCCAGGCGGTGACAGAAATAATCAACGTTAAATTGGTTGAGATAATGTACTGCGGACAGGGTTGTGTGATTTGAGCTAAATTTTTAGCTAAGTTTTTACAGAATGTTTATATGTTAACTAGGTGAGCTAACACTCATGATGCAAGTCACTAAGGTTACCGGTTGCTAACGTTATTATGCCTAACCTACAGAGCCCCTGGCCATCTAAGGAGAGCCCAGCCCAGCCTTCCTCTGCTCTGGTCTGGTGTTTCTTTTTTTTTTTTTTTTAAATGGCAAAAAATCCTGTTTCGACATTTGTGTGTGTGTGCGCGCGGGCGTGTGCAAGTGTCGCCTGCGCGTGCTGAGTCTGTGCAGGTGTGTCTGTGCTCAGTCCACCTGGATGTGCACAGCACCCGGAGCGACTTCCACAGTTTACCTATCAAACCCGAATTATTTCATCCACTCACCACCTGGCATGGTGGCCACCCCTGCCACCTTGCTACACACACATATTAGTATCTGTGGTGGAAACGTGAAGCGCGTCCCCAATCCCCAACATTAAAAAATGTAGATGAGTGTCACCATATCGACTGTGTTGATGAGTTCAAGTTGGTACTCATCCACAAAATGCTGGCCTGGACATGGACACATTCTGTATAAGTTAGCCGCTATACACACATTTAATCCACAGCTCAGGTGGACTGACACTGAATTTGGAAAAGCTGCTGGGCATGTTAATTTCTTAAAGGTTTAGTTTGACAAGGTCTTCCAAATTGTCACTATAACAGAATTCATTGTGATAATGTGCCTAGGTCCATGGGATGTGGGAATATTCTGGAAATAACGTTAAATAGTCGGTCTGACTTAGGAGGAGTTTCAGTGAAGTTGTACATGCAGATTTATTTTTCACCCCTACCCTCCGTCTGTGTGAAGCTGGAGTCCGAGGCTCTTCCTCCGGTGTCCCCCATCCCAGCCACGCCGATGCTCCCTGACCTAAAACAGAGCAGGTCATCATTTGCACTGGGTTTTTCTAAAACTGAAAACATTTACTGCACAGACAGATATATATATTATACTGAAATGTATAGGCTATCAGTGTATTAAAGGTGGTTTAGATATATTTAGGAACAATCAAGTTGTTCATGCGCATAGACAGAAAGTGTTGAAAGTCAGGCTACATATTTATTTCTGGTAAATGAGAAAAATCATAAAGATAAAACAATTGTTGTATTTTCCATACCTATATTGAATTACTTACGAGCACATGCCTCTTCCAAATCTTCCGCTTGATTGTTTAGGTCAATGGCTCTTAACACCTTGGCGGTGTGCTCAATGGCATGCTTTTCTGTGAACTTGTTCATTATCCTTCGTGTAATAGCCATCTTCGACTCATTTTCAATCAGACCAAAGCCGATTTCCCATCGTGCACTCAGTTTGTGCTTAAATCTCTCCAACTGATCGGCAGAGACGGTCCAGTGCACCAAGAATAAGATCATAGACAGTTTTTCCCATACTGTATTAAAGGTTCAGCTGCGTTTCAGCTCAAAGATGTTGTCAGTGTACACCTGCGGGAGAAAAAATACTTCAGGTGAAGTGACTCAACCCAGTGAAAATCACAGAGGTGGGACGGGCCCTTGGGTGGCTGCTCAGATGCAGGGGCGTAGCAATTGGGCTATAGCCCCGGACCATTTTTGCCAAATTAATTCATTTTTTTGAGTATATTATTGACTGCGTTTGACATGAATTACTGATATGACCAGTGATTCTCCTCATTACAAAGAGCAGATCCTCTCCAGTCTCCACAATGAGATCAGCCACTTCCAGGCCCAGGGGAGTGTGCTGATCTGTGGGGACCTGAATGCACAGACAAGCTCCCTGCCTGACTATACCTCTGACAAATATTCGGTCAGAAATATCCTAAACGGCCTCCCGCGTGGTCCAGTGGTTACAACGTCCGACGCTGGCCACGGAGACCGGGGTTCAATTCCCCGTCTCGCCAAGTGTCGGCTCTGGCCGGGAGTGCCACCAGGGGGCGGCGATTGGCTGTCCGCCCCAGGGAGGGGGAGGGGGAGGGGAGCCGGCGTGACGTTCGCTGCGTAGAATGGCCCTGTAGTACCGGGTTACGGTTGACCGGCTGCGGGTGCCGTCTCGTAAGAGGCGTCACTTCGCTTCCTCACTACCGGTCGCAGGACTACGGCAGTGAACTCACATTACTAGGGGGGGATTGACGTAAAAATAGCGGGTCTAATTGGCTACCAAATTGGGAGAAAATGGGAGAAAATCAGAAACAAATTTAAAAGAGTTTCTCTTTGCAGCTTTGTGTTAAGGTGGGACTCCTAACTAAAAGGTTTTAGTGCGATTTAGGAGTACTCCTAGTGGTAAGATAAAATTATTTGTGAATATGGCCCCTGACCTCCAAGTCAATAAAAATGGGAAACATCTCATAGAGCTGGCTAAGAGGACAGTACATCTATAGGTCATCTCTTGGCTGTAGCATTGTTGACTATCTGATCACAGATTTGGATCCATTCTCTTTCAGCGTAATTTTTTTTTTTAACCTGCCTACAATCAATCTTATAATAATAATAAGTAGCCTAATACTTTTTTTAAGGGTAATTATATGACCACAGCATTCCAGGATTAAAAGTCAGAGTCTGTGGATATCTCTACAGAGGGATACATTATCTCCAAGGACCAGCAGGCTGGGGGGGGGATTTGGAGCTAAATACATGAATGAGCCACACCCAAGCTTTCATCTCAGACACGTTCATTCAAGGACCCGCCAGACAGGTTACCTTGAAATTCATCACACTCGAGATCTCGGGGTTACGCTGGGGTTACGCGTTGCGCCTTAACTGGAATAACTGGAATAACGGGGAACCGGAACCGCTCGGAACACAGATTTCGTTCCCTTACCTTACCTTTATACCTTAAGGCATCTACCAGGATCCCTGCAAGCTTAAAACATAAGGACATTACAGTTTAAAATACGCCAATAACGTTAAAGGCCTGTAATATCATAAGTGAGTTGTTTTTTAGTTTGCATATTAAACTTGCAATATTTTTTTCAATGTAAAACTGTGCTGTGCTGTGCTGAGTTGTACACTATCAAGACACTGCCTATGTTTTGTTAAAATAATTACACGTAAATACTCAAAATCAATCAATTGTAAAACATTTACATTTAAACAAATAAACCTGGAGATAACTACAATTGTGCTCTCCTAAATAAACAATTATTGAAGAAAATATGACAAATAATATTCTTACCAGGCAAAACGAAGGCTGTCCTTTGCGTGCTGACGCAAGACAGAAAACCTTATTTACAACCAACTTCTGCCATAACCACGCCCCACGTGTAATGCAACGTTCTGCGCCAATTTCATTGGATGATAGTCAGAAACGCGTCACAGAAGTGGATGCCAAGGCCCCGCCCACCGTGGGGGGGGGGATATAGCTGCCCCTCCTTTCACTTACATTTTATAAACCCGAATGTATCCGGAACCCATTGTAAGCGTCGTGGAGCAGAGGGAACTGTTTTTCCTGTAGCACATCTTTGAGCCAATCAGAGGTGAGCATCAGCCTGCTTTCTCAGGACATTATTATTTATTTTTTTTGAACTTTGTGTTTATTAAGAACAAAACACAACAAATACAAACATTTCACTTGACAGCATATGTGAATCAGAATCCACACAATAATCACAAAAATCACAACATGAAAAGGAAAAGAAATAGTGTCGAAAATAATTTAAGACAAAAAAACAAAAACAAAAAAACATATATATACAGTGGGTTCGAAAGTATTCAGACCCCTTAAATTTTTCACTCTTTGTCATATTGCAGCCATTTGCTAAAATCAAGTAATTTCATTTTTTTCCTCGTTCATGCACACACAGCACCCAATATTGTCAGAAAAACACAGACTTGTAGAAATTTTTGCAGATTTATTACAAAATAAACACTGAAATATCACATGGCCATAAGTATTCAGACCCTTTGCTGTGGCACTTGTATATTTAACTCAGGTGCTGTCCAATTCTTCTGATCATCCTTGAGATGGGCCTACACCTTCATTGGAGTCCAGCTGTGCTTAATTATATAGATTGGACTTGATTTGGAAAGGCACACACCTGTCTATGTAAGGTCCCACAGTTGACAGTGCATGTCAGAGTAAAAACCAAGCCATGAAGTCCTAGGAACTCTCCATAGACCTCCGAGATAGAATTGTGTTGAGGCATAGATCTGGGGAAGGGTATAAAAACATTGCTAAAGCATTGAAAGCACCCAGGAGAACAGTGGGCTCCATCATTGTGAAATGGAATAAGTTTGAAACCACCACAACTCTTTCTTAGAGCTGGCCGTCTGGCCAAACTAAGTAACCGGGCAAGAAGGGACATGGTCAGGGAGGTGACCAAGAACCCAATGGCCACTCTAAGAGAGCTTCAGAGTTCCTCTGCAGCGATGGGAGAACCTGGTAGAAGGACAAACATCTCTGCAGCACTCCCATCAATCAGACCTTTATGGTAACACTTGGCATTCAGGCCAAACATTTCAATTTGTGTCTCATCAGACCGGATAATCTTTTTCCTGATGCTCTTAGAGTCCTTTAACCCTCTGAGGTCCGTGCTAAGCTTTTAGATGTTTTTTGATTTTGGCATGGTCTGATATTTATCTCAATTTCATCAATTTAACACACACTTACTCCAAAGTGTTTGATATTTTTATTTGAAGGACAATCACAGCTACATTTGTATGCCATCAATAGTTTGGTCAGTATCATATGCAGCTTGTAAATAGATCTACAAACACACAAGTTAAAAATAGTAAATTTTTCTGCTGTCACAAAAGTTGTGAAAGCACACACTAAACTATAGTGACGAATTGTTTTGCCAATGTGCGTTTGTTCATCAAGGTCTTGGTTATGTAAGGGTGTGAAAACAGTTTAGCACATCTGAGATCTAAATAGCTAAAAACCTGTTTTTATCAGAACTGGTCACATTTATTTCAGGCTGTGGGAGGGCTAAATGCTAAATACCTGAATATTCATTATTCATTGTCCACACCTCTAAGATCTGTCAGATGGGCCATCTCACTGGGCCATCAGTGTTATATTCTGAGTTCCTGTTCTGTTGTTTTTTGGTCTTTGTTTATTTTTCATTCAGTCCTTATTCATTATTCTTTATCCAGTATTGCATTTTCCCTGTTCTGTCACGTTCTGCTCCCTGTCTGTCCTTGTTTCCGTTTATTTCGAGATCCACTCCTTGTCTTGTCATGCACTTCGGGAGTTTATACTTTTCGGTTTTTTTCCGCCTTCGCTTATTATCTCGTTTTCTTCCTTCTTACTTTCTAGATTGCACTTTGTATATATTAGGTAGATGTGTATAGTACTAACCAACTAATCTACTAACGTTAGGGATTTAGATTAAGTTACTAACACGCGGAATATGTTTGGCGTCACAAGACGCGAATTCATATTTTCACGAGTATTTGAAAACAAGCGAAATAAATAACATTTTAGGCTGTTTGAAAAGTATTCTTCCATAGATCTTGTGTGCATATTGCAATTTGTTACGTTGCAACACGCGAATATGTAGTCACAAGACGCGGAATTCATATATTGAATATATATACGAGTATTTGATAACATGGCAAATCAAATATAGTTACTTACTCTTCGTCAGTTATTGTCTTCGTCGCTTTTCATCAATACTCTCAAACACTGCAGCGCAGAAAATCTTTCCATCTTGAATAAAATTGTATGTCTGTATAAAATCTTGCTTCAAATTGTCGGGACAGTTTATGTGTTTACGCCGGCGTTTTCACACATGGCCCCACGCCCCTCCCCACACACCTCCCCGAAACTCGCACCTAGTTACCATGTCAATAGAAGGGGGACGTTACTACCAGGTAAAAAAGAGAGTAAAAGGCAAGGTTTACTTTTGGTCTAATTAACCTAATTTAAAAATCCCATTTGATTTGCCAGTGCTCAAATCGGAAAGTCGCGATTCTAAGGTTTCTGTCAATGTTTTTGTCGCGTGTGTATGATAAAATATCGCGAAGTTAGAAATAGTCATATACTTTTATTGCTGCTGGGAGCGGCGCCTCTCCCGTCGACCTCAGGGGGATAAGTACCATTTGGCAAACTCCAGGTGGGCTGTCATATGCCTTTCACTCAGAAGTAGGTTCCGTCTAGCCACTACCATAAAGGTCTGATTGATGGGAGTGCTGCAGAGATGTTTGTCCTTCTACCAGGTTCTCCCATCGCTGCAGAGGAACTCTGAAGCTCTCTTAGAGTGGCCATTGGGTTCTTGGTCACCTCCCTGACCATGTCCCTTCTTGCCCGGTTACTTAGTTTGGCCAGACGGCCAGCTCTAAGAAGAGTTGTGGTGGTTTCAAACTTATTCCATTTCACAATGATGGAGCCCACTGTTCTCCTGGGTGCTTTCAATGCTTTAGCAATGTTTTTATACCCTTCCCCAGATCTATGCCTCAACACAATTCTATCTCGGAGGTCTATGGAGAGTTCCTAGGACTTAATGGCTTGGTTTTACTCTGACATGCACTGTCAACTGTGGGACCTTACATAGACAGGTGTGTGCCTTTCCAAATCAAGTCCAATCAATATAATTAAGCACAGCTGGACTCCAATGAAGGTGTAGGCCCATCTCAAGGATGATCAGAAGAATTGGACAGCACCTGAGTTAAATATACAAGTGTCACAGCAAAGGGTCTGAATACTTATGGCCATGTGATATTTAAGTGTTTATTTTGTAATAAATCTGCAAAAATTTCTACAAGTCTGTGTTTTTCTGACAATATTGGGTGCTGTGTGTGCATGAACGAGGAAAAAATGAAATTAATTGATTTTAGCAAATGGCTGCAATATGACAAAGAGTGAAAAATTTAAGGGGGTCTGAATACTTTCCGAACCCCTGTATATATATACATACACACATACATATATATATATATATATATATATATACATATAAATAATAATAAGTACATCACAGGGGTTGGGGTTCCAGTCAGATATTAAGATAAAACAGTAGGGGTGACCACCTCCGTTGAAAGAGGCCTGTTTTCATCTGTATTTGGGCAGTCAGAGCCTCCATAACATACACCTCCCTCAGTTTATTCTTCCATTGTGCCACCGTGGGTGGTCCTGGTTTCATCCAGTTCAAAGTGACAATTTTTCTTGCAGTCATCAAAAAAATATGTAAAAGATACGCTTGGTCCACAGTACACATATCCTCTCCAAACAAATCCAAAATAAAATGCCTAGGGTTAAGTGGCAAGTCAATCCTCAGAATTTGGCCTATCTCTCCCTTTACCTCCTGCCAATACTGAACCATCTTCGGGCAGTCCCAAAATATGTGTGAATGATCACCAACCATGCCACATTCTCTCCAGCAATACTTTGCTGTAGGGGTATCTACAAACCTGGAGACTTCCAAAGGAGTTCTAAAGAAACGTGTCTTTGTCTTCCAGTCAAACTCTTTCCATATGTTACCATGTATACCTTTGTGACAACCAGCGCACATACTCTCCCATTCTCCATCTTCAATAACAATATTTAATTCTAATTCCCATTTGTTTTTGATGTAGAGGGTGCTATCTGCTACATCATTCAATACATTTCTATAAATATGGGAAACATGATTCTTGGAGGGTATTTGGAATTTAGTTATGTTAATAAAATATGATTCAATGTTTGTTGGGGGGTTTCTAATTATATTCCAATCCTCATGATGCGTGATGTAATGCCTAATTTGGAAATACTTAAACTGGTCTCTCTGTGGCACAAAAAACTTCTCCTGGAGATAAGAGAATGACTGTAAACTGTCGCCACAAAATAGTTGGTCAATGACCTTAAGATCTCTGTCCGCCCACCTCTTAAAGGCACTATCTGTCATTGAGGGGAGAAAGTCTGGGTTTCCAGCTATTCGCATGGCCCGTGAGAGAGTAGCCTTCCCCCTAAATCTCTTCTGAACAGCGGACCACACTTTCAAGGTGTGCTTCACCCAAATGTTCTGAATTCCTACTTTCTTTCGAGATTGTTGGCCCATAAAAATTAAACTGGATAAAGATATACCTGGTACTGAACTCTGCTCTATACTAACCCATCCAGTATCTGTGTCATTGTTTATCCAGGCTATTACCGCAGTTAGTTGTGCAGCCCAGAAATAGTGCTTTAAGTTAGGAAGGCCAAGTCCGCCCTTGTCCTTCCCCAGAGTCAGTGTTTTATATCTCACCCTCGGTCTCCTGTTCTGCCATATACATTTGGATATAAGCTTATCCAGCATATTGAAGGCGGATGCCGGGACCCAGATAGGCAGAGACTGGAAACAAAAACAAGAGTCTGGGTAATAGATTCATCCTAACCGCCTCTATCCTACCCAAAAGGGACAGTGGCAGCACATCCCATCTAGTCAAATCCCCTTTAACCACTTCAAATAGCTTCTTATAATTTGCCTGATACAGTTTCGTTATTTTTGGGGTGATTGTAATGCCCAAATATCTAAAACCCTGCCCTGGTCTATGAAAGGACACTATACTGTCAAGTTGGCTAGGCCACTCCCTGAAATCATCAATGCCTCTGATTTAGTAGAGTTTACTTTATATCCTGACACCTGGCCGTATTCCTCCAAGGTTTTCAAAAGGGCCGGGACAGAGGAGACTGGATTTTCTATAAACAATATTATATCATCTGCGTATAAACCTATCTTGTGTTCATTCCCACCCTCATCTTTAATTCCCTGTATCTTGGGATTACTCCTAATCAACTCAGCGAGAGGTTCAATACTAAGAGCGAAGAGGGCTGGAGACAAAGCATCTCCCTGTCTAGTTCCTCTTCCCAACTTAAAGAATTCTGAACAATGACCATTGACTCTCACTCTTGATCTTGGGTCCTTATAAAATACCTCAATCCATTTTATAAAGGTCAGACCAAAGCCCATGCGTGTCAATGTCTCCTTCAAGAATGTCCAATCTAGTCTATCAAATGCTTTCTCAGCATCTAAACTGAGAAGCATCGATGGAGTTTTCCTACCCGTGGCAAGTGATTGTAAATTTAGAACCCTCCTAACATTATTGGTACCCTGGCGCCCTATTATAAAACCCTTTTGGTCTGGATGTACAAGTTTCCTAATGTGCCTCTGTATTCTGCCTGCCAGTATAGAGGTCAGGATTTTTAAGTCCTGACAAAGAAGGCTTATGGGACGATATCCCACACAATGTGTGGGGTCCTTCCCTTCTTTATGAATAACAGTAATGATCGCCTCTGACCAGGATTTTGGGGGGTCTCCCTCATCTAATGCATAATTATATACCCGACATAGGACTGGAGCCAGCTCATTCACATACATTTTGTAAAACTCTCCTGAGTATCCATCGATACCCGGTGATTTATTATTTTTAAGCCTCCCAATACTGTCTACTATTTCCTCTACTGTGATGGGGAACACATCCTCTCTGCCTCTCTTGTGATAATGTGTTTAAATTAACTGAATTTAGGAGGTGTGATATCTTATCCACCTTCCCTTGCATCTCCTGACCCTCATATAGTTGTTTATAATACGTAGCAAATGCATCCGCTATTTCTTTTGACTGGGATGTAATTTTCTTAGTATCTGGATGTTTGATTTTAGGTACCACTCGGCTAGACTGAGCCTTACGTAACTGAAAAGCCAATAGCCTACTTGCTTTATTGCCATATTCATAGTACTTTCTATTTACAAATCTAAGTGCTCCCTCTGCCTTATAGGTAAGTAAATCATCTAATTTTTGTTTTTCTTGTTTTTGCAGTTCCAGCGTGCCTCCATCCCTTGATACTTTGTGCTCCCTTTCAAGACGGATAATTTCCTTCTCTAATTCCAATCTCCTGGCTTCTCTTTGTTTTTTAATTCTAGAAGAAATTTGAATGATCTGTCCCCTCATCACAGCTTTGGCTCCCTCCCACAAAATGGAAGGATTGACCTCCCCGTTATCATTTATATCGAAATATTCATTCATGCCGTCCCGCAGTTCCTGTTGGGACAGAGGATCATTTAGTATTGAAACATTAAGCCTCCAGTATCTGAATTGTCTATCCTGACCTAGGTTCATTTTCATCGTGACAGGGCCATGGTCTGACAATGTTATCGGTTCTATCTCACATCCTGTTACTCTGTTTATGCAAACTTTCGACACACCTAACATGTCTATTCTAGAGTAGCTCCCATGGACTTGAGACCTATAGGTGTAGTCTTTCTCCTTGGGATGGAGATGCCGCCACACATCTACCAGACCTAGTCCATCCAACATCCCCAGGGCAGTAATTGTTTTCCTACATTGGGGTCCCATCTCAGCCGGTAATCTATCTATTCTGCCATTTAACACACAATTAAAGTCCCCCCCAATCACAATAGTTCCCTCCCCCTTATCTGCCAATTCTGAAGCTATTTTCTTGAAAAAATAAGGACAATCCTCATTCGGGGCATATAAATTCAGGAATGTGAATTTCTCTTCCCCTATCGTGCCTATTACTATAACATATCTGCCCTCCTCATCTTGAACTACTCTTTCACTGTTAAAAACACAGACCTATTGAATAAAATAGCAACCCCCCTCTTCCTCCCACCCTCGTGAGAAGCACCATACACCTGTTCCACCCATTGCCTCCTTAACTTTAAATGCTCCGATTCAGACAGATGAGTCTCTTGTAACATTGCAACTGAACACTGTAATGCTTTAAGCTGAGAGAGTATCTTTTTTCTCTTAATAGGGTTTCCCAATCCCTTAATGTTATAACTAACTACAGTTATACTATCCATGATGTACCTTAGTCCTTGCTATCATTGCAGAGCCTTCTAATCAGACCGAAAATGTCAAATGTAAAATAATGTACTCTGTAGATTCTATCAGCTGTCAATGAGTGAAAAGGAACAGGAACTATAAACACAATCTTTAAAAAAAAAAAAAAAAACAAACAAACAAACATTTCTAGCTTCCAAGTCCTCAACTGGCCTAGAGCAGCCAGTCCCCGAATGGAACCGGGCAGAGAGTGGCGGCAACTCTCTGGGATAAAGTCACAGCGTGAAAAAGCAGCCGTCCCAATCCGCTGGGTATGCAGCCGCGGCCTCGGGCTGAGTGTGAGTCACTCGTTATCTTGGTAGACGCAGCCGCCGGTGCCACTGTCCCAAACGACTAAATATACTAATAGCCTATCTGAACTCGGCAAAATGTAAACATAAACTCGAATTTAATATAAGCAACAAAATAGCCCTTAGAAAACATTATAAAGTTTTACTTTCAAACGTCCATCTATAGCCTAAGCGATCAACCTTACCTCAGCGTGACCGTCAATTACCTCCAGGAAAAAGAACCCGGCAGTCCTCCACTGATAGCCAAGTCGCATTTCCCCTTCTGCGGTCATCTCGTCTCTCCCCATCCGTGCTTGGCCAGCTCCTCTCAAGTTTGTCCCGCTCATCAACTCGGACCTGGATTTTCATCTTCTGAAGCACTGGGACGGCCTCCATCAGTGTCTGGAACGTCTTCTCCTCGGACCCCACCATCATCCTCAGTCGCTGGATACAGGCACTTTGCCTTGACACCGTTCTTTTCAGTTCTTTGATGACATACCTAACCTGGGCGCGTTTCTCTGCAACATAGGTGAGTAGTCATTGTCAAAGTAGATTTGCTTATCTCCCATTTTTACTTGGCCCTGCGTCCAAGCCTGCCGCAGGATCTGTTCCTTCACTGTGTAGTCGGCAAATCCGACTACTATGGAGCTGGGGAGGATCATTCTCTCTCGGCTTCGGTGCAAGTGCCCTGTGGGCACGGTCAATCCTGATGTCGTCTTCCTTAATTTTCAGTGATGGCAATACGGTTGGCAGTAGCCCCTTAATAAAGCTCACCATGTTCCTCCCTCACTACCTTCGGGTATCTGGTACAGGCGCAGATTTTGTCTTCTTGCGCGATTCTGGAGGTCCTCACATCTTTCCATGAGCTCCGTTTCTCGTTGCAGTAGAAAGTTGATGGCTCTGCCATGGGTCGCGACCGTCTCCTCCGCAGCAACGATACGCTCTTCTGTATCAACGACCCTCTTCTCAAGTTTTGTTAACTGCGCACCTAACCCCCCAATCGACGTTTCGAGTCTAGTAAATGACTCCGTAGTTTGACCTTTGAATTCCTTTACATCTTCTCTCATCTGTTGAAAATCCCTCGAATTTCTCGATTCAATTTCTCTATTGCTTGTAGGATGTCCTCCGTACTCTTCTTAGCAGCCTCCCGTCTTTGCTAGCTAACGTGTCAGACTTAGCCACGCTAGGCGTGCTGCTGCTAGCGACGGTCGTTTTTTCGATGATTTCTCCTCGTTTTTGGATTTCTTCGGGTTTCTACTCGCTCTTTCCTCTGTACTCATTCTCACTTTGTTACTGGGCCTTCGTTTGCCAAGTTTTGATAAAGTTATCGTTGAGGTAGGGCATTCGTTCAGCGGAGCTCCGAACTTCGTGTCTTACTCGAACATGGCACCACCGGAAGTCTCCTCAGGACATTATAAACAGACTTTTGTGTGCGTGTTTACGGCACAGGGCGGAACCGGGTCAGCATGCCCTATCTGGGCTCGGAGGAGAGGGTGAAGGAGCTGAAGAGGGCTCTCTCCAACCCTAACGTCCAGTCCGACCGGCTGCGCTACCGGAACGTCATCCTCCGCGTTATCCGGTAAACACCGGAGACCTGCTGTGTCTCTCTCTCTCTCTCTCTCTCTCTCTCTCTCTCTCTCTCTCTCTCTCTCTCTCTCTCTCTCTCTCTCTCTCTCTCTCTCTCTCTCTCTCTCTCTCTCTCTCTCTCTCTCTCTCTCTCCCCTCTCCCTCTCTCTCTCTCTCTCTCTCTCTCTCTCTCTCTCTCTCTCTCTCTCTCTCTCTCTCTCTCTCTCTCTCCCTCTCTCCCTCTCTCCCCCTCTCCCCCTCCCCTCTCTCTCTCTCTCTCTCTCTCTCTCTCTCTCTCCCTCTCTCCCCCTCTCCCCCTCTCCCTCTCTCTCTCTCTCTCTCTCTCTCTCTCTCTCTCTCTCTCTCTCTCTCTCTCTCTCCCTCTCCCCCCTCTCCCCTCTCCCTCTCTCTCTCTCTCTCTCTCTCTCTCCCTCTCCCTCTCCCCCTCTCTCTCTCTCTCTCTCTCCCTCTCTCTCTCTCTCTCTCTCTCTCTCTCTCTCTCTCTCTCTCTCTCTCTCTCCCTCTCCCTCTCTCTCTCTCTCTCTCTCTCTCTCTCTCTCTCTCTCTCTCTCCCTCCCCCCCCCCTCACTCTCTCTCTCTCTCTCTCTGTATTTGCAACCCCCCCCTGCATGTTTATATCACAGAGAAGTGTAACCGGGTCAATCGGACCCGGCAGTGAAAGTGGAGGCTAAAAGGGGGTCAGAAGTGCAAATGTGATACATATTGGTCTTGCTTACTCCCTCCCATACATACATACACACATACATACACACACACACACACACACACTGCCCTTGTGGGCAGCAGTGGAGCATGAGCAGTCATGCTCAGTAGTGTCCAGCAGGGGGCCCTCACTCTTGTAGTGGCTGACCAGCTCATATTGAAAGGAGGCAGCACATGTCTAAAATTGTCAAAATCAGTTTTGTAGTGTTTATATAGCTGTTGTGGAGGATATCATGAAGCCTTGTTCAAAAAAAATAAACTAGATGGTAGTTATTATATAATTTGTAACTTGAACAGAAGAGGTCATCTTTATTTATCAACATCACCTGATGGAGAAAAAAAAAGTGGAAAATGCAAAACATAATTTAAAAAATTGTATGTTATGCAAAACTAATGTATTTTATATCTAGGTTTTTCCAATGTACAGAAAAATGTTTGAATGTGTATTTTTTGTGAAAAACGAGTGAATGATCCTCATGGAACCATGATCTGTGAGAGGTGAATAACACAATTCCACTAAATATTGATTGAATTGATAGTAATAAGAGGTACAAACAATGTTTATCAGGATTTTGGGGTTTCTGACAATTTTTGGATAATTAAACATGCCAATGATATTCCTGGGTCAAATTGACCCAGGAATATCTTGGCTGTTACAGGAAAATGAATATGCCACCAGGGTTAAGTTGGAGGGAGCCTGAGATGTTAAGATGTTCATTGCCATTTAGTTCTTTAAGTATTGATCAATTTATTTTTTCTTTTTGCAGGCGTGATGACTTCACCCCAAACTATAACTCAAGGGTCTGTGGGTGGCATTTTCCCAATGGCAAAGCAGCTGGGCCAACACGGTTTGCCTGGAATGAGAGAAAGGCATTCCCCGACCACATCAGCCATCCCATTCCCACCAAACGCAAAAAAACAAATGCTCCCTGCGAGTGTGGAGGATGAAGGAAGAGCTGAACCAGGCCCAAACCACCTTGACATTGCTACACAGACCCCTAGTACTTCAAGTGTTGTGGTGCTTGAAATTGAGAATGAGATGCTCAGGAAGAAAATGACGAACAGAAAAAGAATTGGAGAAACAAAAACAAACATTTTCATTTAGTCAAATCTCCTCCCACCCTGACAGAGTCAACTATTACACTGGCTTGCCAGATACTGCCACTGTCCTCTTTTTTTTATTTCTTCTTTCCAAATTTGATCTCCAGTATCACTTTGACTGGAATGTCCAAATTATGCCCCTAATCGATCAGCTACTCCTGACTTTGATGAAGCTCCGACTGAATTGTGGCATCCTAGACCTTGCTACAAGGTTTAATTGCTGCCGTGCCACAGTCACCAACATCTTCATCACCATCAGCAGTGCTCTGTATGACATTTTGTATGTCGGCATGATGGAAAACAACATCCCCTCCAGAATCAAGAACCAAACATCCCTGCCAGATTGCTTCCAGCCATTTCCCAACTGTCGGATTGTGCTTGACTGCACTGAAGTGGCCGTTTCCAACACAGAAAGACTGGACACCCAGAGTCATCTGTACAGTCATTACAAAGGACGCACCACACTTAAGGCTCTGATCGGTGTGGCTCCCAATGGAATTATAACCTTCGCCAGTGACCTATACGGTGGAAGTACCTCGGACAAGGCGATCACAGCTGACTGCGGAGTACTCCAACAGCTAGAACCAGGTGACATGGTGATGGCAGACAAGGGATTCACTATTCGTGACATTTTGCCTGAGGGAGTGTCACTGAACATCCCAACGTTTCTTGTCAACGGACAGTTCACAATGGAGGAAATTAACCACAACAGACTTGTTGCCAGTGCGAGGATTCATGTGGAGCGTTCTATTCAACGTCTGAAAACGTTTGCTATTTTGACCTACATCCCATACCAGTATAAGAAGCATGTCAACAAGATACTGAAAGTATGTGTTGGCCTTACAAATTTACAGAAGCCCATTCTCCGTGAAATAGCATGAATTGTCTGTCACTGTCTGCCACAACATTTTAAAGTGTGAAGAAACTGATGTTGTCTCAAATGTGATTCAAGTGTATTCCTTTTCTTTTTTCCTGGAAAGGTATAAATGTATTAATGAAATTTGTCCATACTAATCAATTTTTCAAATGACACCAATTCATGCCCCAAACTGAAATCTTAAAAAATAAATGTAATTTTTTTACTCATGTCCATATTTATGTCTTTCCTCAATATTATCAAAATCATTTTGTTTAATTCACCATCAGTTGAATAATTGAGGGAACTACTTGGACATCCACTTTGACAGGCTAGGTGCAAGACAAGCTGAACTACAAAAATGAGTCTCCACACTGTTTGTTGCTCCAACTCCCAGTCAGTTTATTGTTGACTGACTACACAAACATTTCCATCTTTGAGCCAATCAGAGGTGAGCATCACCCTGCTTTCTCAGGACATTATAAACAGACATTTGTGTGTGTGTTTACGGCACAGGGCGGAACCGGGTCAGCATGCCCTATCTGGGCTCGGAGGAGAGGGTGAAGGAGCTGAAGAGGGCTCTCTCCAACCTAACGTCCAGTCCGACCGGCTGCGCTTACCGAACGTCATCCTCCGCGTTATCCGGTAAACACCGGAGACCTGCTGTGTCTCTCTCTCTCTCTCTCTCTCTCTCTCTCTCTCTCTCTCTCTCTCTCTCTCTCTCTCTCTCTCTCTCTCTCTCACTGCTCTCTCTCTCTCTCTCTCTCTCTCTCTCTCTCTCTCACCCTCTCTCTCTCCCTCTCTCTCTCTCTCTCACTGCTCTCTCTCTCTCACTGCTCTCTCTCTCTCTCTCTCTCTCTCTCTCTCTCTCTCTCTCTCTCCCCTCACTCTCTCTCTCTCTCTCTCTCTCTCTCTCTCTCCTCTCTCCCTCTCTCCCTCTCCCCTCTCTCCCTCTCTCTCTCTCTCTCTCTCTCTCTCTCTCTCTCTCTCTCTCTCTCTCCTCTCTCTCTCTCTCCCCCTCTCTCTCTCTCTCTCTCTCTCCCTCTCTCTCCCCCCTCACTCTCTCTCTCTCTCTCTCTCTCTCTCTCTCTCTCTCTCTCTCTCTCTCTCTCTCTCTCTCTCTCTCTCTCCCCCTCACTCTCTCTCTCTCTCTCCCCCCTCTCTGAGAGTGAGAGAGAGGGAGAGGGGGAGATGTCACTCTTGTTTGTGAATTCGGGCTCCAGTATAAATCGTGCTCCTCTCCTCAGTCAGCCCAGGCCGCTGGGCCCCAGACATAATCCCCCAGGAGGCCCCAGAATCCCCGGTGTCGATTTGTGCCGGTCCCCCCACTTCAGGCTCCTGGCTGGGGGGAGGTAAGATCCTGTCACGCCCCACACTGAGGCTTCGCTGCTCAGTCTGTTTGCTCTGAATGTTTCAAAAGTCCTAAAGGAATAGAGCTGCCCAGCGATCACAGAACGGATTCTGTCATTTCAGGATATTTTGCAAACTCAAAACATCTTTGTGTTCAGCCCTCGTGGTCACTTGGACACCCAACGCACTCCCCGTGATTGGGCTGTAAAAGGTTCTGAAACCACACTCATTTGGTAAACTCTGCATCAACCTTTTTTTTAAGCTGTGGGAATGCTGGGAGTTGTAGGAATGCTGGGAGTTGTAGGAATGCTGGGAGTTGTAGGAATGCTGGGAGTTGTAGGTCACTCCGGATTTTGCCATTAACGCCCCCGTTTCTGTCAGCCCTTTCTTCAAACAAAATAATAAAAAGCTTATTGGTGTTTATGAAAATGTCTTCTGCCTTTCCCCCCACGACGGTCACTCTCTGTTCTGCCCTGTATTCATAACTCAACTGCAGTCGCTGCCAAACTGACTATAAACGTGATTGGGGAGGTTGTTGCCTTTTTGTGTGTTCGGCGTTTCATGGCATTCCAATAACTTCCCCTTCCTGTCGCTGGTAACTTCACAGTGGACAGCGCGGTGTGTCCCCCGTTGGCTTTGACGAATCGCAGACAGGCTAGAGCAGAGTAAAAGAGTGTCGGTGTGTTCAGATTTCTCCAAGGAAGCTTGGAGCCAGAAATACCTTTTTATAGATATGTGAAATCTCTGAAATGTGATTTTTAAGATACGATTTGACCTGGTTTAGTGGGTTAACCCCTTCCATTCCACGTTTCTGTGCAGTGTGGTCAAAGCTGCGTCTGTTTGCGTGCTTTCAGACCGAAGTGAATCACCGTTCTCCCGTAGAATAGCCTTCAAGCTCGTACCAACGTGACCTGAGCCATGGCTGGCCTGTGTAGAGATGGACACAGAGATATGGGGAGGAGAGCGCTCTACCACAGTATTACTCAAACTGACCACAATGGGGCGACAAAACATTTAAAATGTAGAAGTTGAAGGCCACAGTTTCAGTTTTGGTTCATGTGCAACATTTTAATTTCATTTCCACACCTGCAATAAAATATGATGTGCCGCTTTTGTAAAGGAGATTTAAAGGCGTTTACAGGGAGGGTGCTGCCCTCTGGTGGCGGGAGGAACGGAGGTGGGCTACCCTCACACAGCACACAGGTTAGAGCCTCTGCTGCTTCAGGACTGTTTTCACCATCTTTAGAATAAACACTAGAAACAAGACCATGGTTTAATTGTGTCCATTTTACAACAATCACAAAATGCATTAAAAAAGAAGCGTTTTGTTAACCGGGAGGTGGATATCGTTTGGTGAGTGATTGTGATGGAGTTTTGAGGAGGGTTGAGATTGGACACAGGACTGTGGGGAAGGTCCAGCACAGATTCACACAGGTCAACAAGCCTGCCAACTTAACGTGGCGTCTCGCGACAAAGCAAGGCATTCTGGGATATAATTTAATCAACTTGTCACCAGGCGATCATCAGTGGAGCATGTCTAAAGTGATAGTGTTTCTGTGTGTGAGAATCTAAAGATGACATTAGTGTCTTTAAGATGCACAACATCTGTACTTATCTTGATATATAAACTCTTCTTTTTGTATCTTTCATCGTCTGCATGGGCAAAAAAACATGATTTCCACACCAGGGTTCTCCAGAACCGAGCGTTCACAGATGAGCGGTGAACTCGTGTGGGAGGGCAAAACGAAAGAAATAGAGGGTGTAATTGGCTGCTAAATTGGGAGAAAACGGGAAAAAATCACAAACCAGTGCTTCACCAAACTGACCAGCAATAGAACCTGTCTTTGTCTTCAATCTAAATTCAAACTCAACAGATTTGACTCTGATTGGCTCAAACATGGAAGGTTGGGGAGTGCAATGCTTTGCATTGGTTGAACTAAGAATGCATGCTACTGTTGCAGGCTATGAGTTAACAACTCTGTATAACGGGTTACGCATAAAACAGACACACAAAACACACAATCAGCACAACTAGGCAGCTGTTTAGTAATCAATGACACCTCATCAATGAACCAAGATTCAGGTTTATTTTTATTGGTAGAAAATGTTTCATCTGAACAAGCAAAGGCCTTTGGGTGGATGGTGAGACATTATACATCAAAAACAATTGTTTACTTTATATTAAAACAATTTCCAAAAATAACACCAAATCAAATTAAACATTGCAGTTGTTCTGCCAAATATTAGCCAAAAAAACCATTTAAATTCCATATATGAAAATATGTTGGGCTACAGTTTGTAAGTGGTGGGTCCATTCACATCATTCTCAGATACTCACGGACTGTAGAGGGTTGTACCATGTTGAGTTCGGTTTTGTAAATTCAGTTTTTGTAATTTGTGTGCCTAACACGATTAGGATTCACGAAAACCTCTTCATTGAAGGCATTTGGGTGGGAATTTAAATAGTTTGGTTCCTCAAAACCACAAATGTTTCATGGCCGACACACACTCAGTATAGTTTAAAAGATATATAGTCTCTTACTGCTGTTGGCTGTCGGGCGTTTTCTGACAAAATAATTTCATTCACCATGTTATACTTGTATAATCTGTGATTGACAATAAAACTACTTGACTTGACTTGACTTGACTCACACACACACACGCACTCACACACACACACACACTCACACACACACACACACACACACACACGCACTCACACACACACTCACTCACTCACGCACGCACTCACTCACACACACACACACACACACACACACACACACACACACACTCTCACTCTCACACACTCTCTCACACACACATACATTTACATTTTTGCATTTTACATTTACATTTTAAGCATTTAGCAGACGCTCTTATCCAGAGCGACTTACAAGATGTGCATCAATACATGATAGGAACAATCATAGTTAGCGCACGAGATCAGTGCAGGAATACAGCAATAGACATCATTGCAGGCATCTGCGTACCATTTTTAAATATTTTTTTATTTTTTTTAAAGAGTATAGTGTTGAACAAGTAAACATACACACACACACACACACACACACACACACAGTACTTATGTTCTGTCCTTTAGACACAAAATGTACCGTAGATAGTAAACAACTAATCTGGCCTGAAGGTTTACATTAATATTAGTAAAATAAAACAATGGAGCACATTTTGACAAAGGGATCACCTTCACCTTCACTCTATTCCACGCACACATCGGTGAAGCGGGGTTTATGTAGTCCAGGCAGGCGCTGAGTTTTAACGGCTGCATTTAGAGAAAAAACACATTTCCCCCTGAAGCCATGGCTGCCACTCTGGCTGTTTTTAAAAAGCTTTTAAAAATCAATCCCTTTTCTGAATTTGCTTTGAAACTATGTCTTTGTGCTTGCATAGCTTTTTGATATCTTTCATTAATACTAGCTTGTTTATATATGGTTCTGGAAGAGAAGATGAGAATTATACTATTAAAGTAGAGCTTTCAGTGATATGGGAAAAGGAATTAATATTTAAAAAATATCAAGTTTTAAATGGTTTAGGAGGCCATCCTTTGACTGTAATAAATTATATTTTCATTACACAAATCAATCATTGACTGCTCTGTTCAATCACTGTTTGAGCGCTTCGTGACACACTTACTAATGCCTCAACATATATTCCCATGGCTCCTTCAAGGCAAGATGCTAAATCACCTCGAGCGGACAATTCTAATTCGAACCCGAGGCTCTGTTCACTCCATCCTCTCACAAGTCATCAACTAATGTTAAAAACAAACAAACATTGTATAGATGCTTTTTCTGTAGCTGATCAGTAGAAAAAATGTACGTGAAATTATCTGCTAGAATGGTACATTTGTTTTCAGTGACTTGTTGGTCAGATAATGACATGTGACATGTGGTTCTGTGTGGCTCAGTAGGTAGAGCGTGGTTATGTGTGGCTCAGTAGATAGAGCATGGTTACGTATGTCTCAGTAGGTAGAGTGTGGTTCTGTGTGTCTCAGTAGGTAGAGCGTGGTTCTGTGTGTCTCAGTAGGTAGAGCGTGGTTCTGTGTGGCTCAGTAGGTAGAGTGTGGCTCAGTAGGTAGAGCATGGTTCTGTGTGGCTCAGTAGATAGAGCATGGTTATGTGTGTCTCAGTAGGTAGAGCGTGGTTCTGTGTGGCTCAGTAGGTAGAGCATGATTCTGTGTGGCTCAGTAGGTAGAGCGTGGTTCTGTGTGGCTCAGTAGGTAGAGTGTGGTTCTGTGTGGCTCAGTAGGTAGAGCATGGTTCTGTGTGGCTCAGTAGATAGAGCATGGTTATGTGTGTCTCAGTAGGTAGAGCGTGGTTCTGTGTGGCTCAGTAGGTAGAGCATGGTTCTGTGTGGCTCAGTAGGTAGAGCGTGGTTCTGTGTGGCTCAGTAGGTAGAGTGTGGTTCTGTGTGGCTCAGTAGGTAGAGCATGGTTCTGTGGCTCAGTAGGTAGAGCGTGGTTCTATGTGTCTCAGTAGGTAGAGCGTGGTTCTGTGTGTCTCAGTAGGTAGAGCGTGGTTCTGTGTGGCTCAGTAGATAGAGCATGGTTATGTGTGTCTCAGTAGGTAGAGCGTGGTTCTGTGTGGCTCAGTAGGTAGAGTGTGGTTCTGTGTGGCTCAGTAGGTAGAGCGTGGTTCTGTGTGGCTCAGTAGGTAGAGTGTGGTTCTGTGTGGCTCAGTAGGTAGAGTGTGGTTCTGTGTGGCTCAGTAGGTAGAGTGTGGTTCTGTGTGGCTCAGTAGGTAGAGCTTGGTTCTGTGTGGCTCAGTAGGTAGAGCGTGGTTCTGTGTGGCTCAGTAGGTAGAGTGTGTTTCTGTGTGGCTCAGTAGGTAGAGTGTGGTTCTGTGTGGCTCAGTAGGTAGAGCTTGGTTCTGTGTGGCTCAGTAGGTAGAGCATGGTTCTGTGTGGCTCAGTAGGTAGAGTGTAGTTTTGTGTGGTTCAGTAGGTAGAGTGGTTCTGTGTGGTTCAGTAGGTAGAGCATGGTTCTGTGTGTCTCAGTAGATATAGCATGGTTATGTGTGTCTCAGTAGGTAGACTGTGGTTCTGTGTGTCTCAGTAGGTAGAGCATGGTTCTGTGTGGTTCAGTAGGTAGAGTGTGGTTCTGTGTGGCTCAGTAGGTAGAGCGTGGTTCTGTGTGGCTCAGTAGGTAGAGTGTGGTTCTGTGTGGCTCAGTAGGTAGAGTGTGGTTCTGTGTGGCTCAGTATGTAGAGCTTGGTTCTGTGTGGCTCAGTAGGTAGAGTGTAGTTTTGTGTGGTTCAGTAGGTAGAGTGGTTCTGTGTGGTTCAGTAGGTAGAGCATGGTTCTGTGTGTCTCAGTAGATATAGCATGGTTATGTGTGTCTCAGTAGGTAGACTGTGGTTCTGTGTGTCTCAGTAGGTAGAGCATGGTTCTGTGTGGTTCAGTAGGTAGAGTGTGGTTCTGTGTGGCTCAGTAGGTAGAGCGTGGTTCTGTGTGGCTCAGTAGGTAGAGTGTGGTTCTGTGTGGCTCAGTAGGTAGAGTGTGGTTCTGTGTGGCTCAGTAGGTAGAGTGTGGTTCTGTGTGGCTCAGTAGGTAGAGCATGGTTCTGTGTGGTTCAGTAGGTAGAGTGTGGTTCTGTGTGGCTCAGTAGGTAGAGCGTGGTTCTGTGTGGCTCAGTAGGTAGAGTGTGGTTCTGTGTGGCTCAGTAGGTAGAGTGTGGTTCTGTGTGGCTCAGTAGGTAGAGTGTGGTTCTGTGTGGCTCAGTAGGTAGAGTGTGGTTCTGTGTGGCTCAGTAGGTAGAGCATGGTTCTGTGTGGCTCAGTCGGTATGTGGTTCATGGTTTCGTTAAATGAACGATAAAATGCGTAGGCTATAGATAAGTAATTAAAGAAGGTTAATTGATGATTGTGTTATTTTCAGGTAAAATGAATCCGGTCCTATTCTCGGTTTTCACTTTTGTTTGTTTTTATTTGTGTTATTCGTACTCATCAGTTCAGAGTTTGTTTTTAACGTTTGCAGATTACTATGCGGAAAAGTTACGTATAAATTGTTTTAGGCCTACTTATTTTGAGAACTGAGCAGTTGGTGAAAATAAATAAATTAAGCGCCCATCAAAAGGCCATTGCCTGCCAAATAACATGCACAATTCCTCCAACATTTGCACGCATTTCTTCAAATAATGCACGCAGTTCTGTTGTTAAGTAGACTTTTACCTGATGAACCTAAATGAACATACGAATGAGTGCATGCCAAGAACTATGAAACCTACACATGACAAACTACCGATTGTAATGTAATTCATGAAACAAAGTAGGGAAGTTTAAATGTGACGTGATGGGAAGATAGCCCGGTGCAGTAGCGTGTTAGCCTTTAGGCGTCCTCATCCCTGCTGCTCATATTCCTAAAGGCCGCCTATGAGAGCAGGTTTCTTCTGTATTTATCAGAGTTTGGCCTCATTTTGAAATGTGTTTCCACAGTTCAAAATGGCAACGCTTTGTTCACAAGGAGGAGGAGTCAGTGTACAATAGTGTGTTTTTTCAATACGCATGTGGAGGTCTACGTCTTTATTTTATGTTTCCTACCAAATTGTACATTCAAAATAAGCATAAAGGCAGGTTAAATTGCATAAACGTGTGTGTGTGTGTGTGTGTGTGTGTGTGTGTGTGTGTGTGTGTGTGTGCGCGCTCTTGGATTTATCTCTCCCTCATCCCAGATCACACAGTTTTACAGAAGAGCCAGAATAATAATCAACCGCAAAACGCAGGATAGAGGGGCTGAGTGAATGTGGTCTGGACTCTGTGGAGGAGGGTCATTTTGTGAGAGACGTTGTAGAAGGACAGAGTTCCTGCCCCGTGATCCAGATACACTCCTATTCTGGAGGAGGAGTGGTCACGGAGTACAGTAATCTCATTATTGTGCCTGAACCAGCACCTGGAAGGAGAGCAGATCAAACTCCAGGACTTGTCATTACGTCCCAGTTTACAGTCACCACCCCGTCCTTTCCTGCTGATCTCTCTATATGAGACTGCTATAGAAACCCCCCCCCTCTGCTCCCTAAACGCCACCGCCCCCACCGCCGCCACCGCCGCCGCCACCACCGCACCCATCATACCCTCTCCCGCCGCCGCCTTCGCTGCCTCCACCGCCCCCTTCCCCCCGTCACTCCACTCAGCCTCCCAGTAAGAGCGTCCAGACAGACCCTCTCTGCACAGCACTTGGGCCCAGCGGTTGAATCTCTCTGGGTGATCAGGATATGACTGGTATCCCACACATGTCACCTTTCTGTTCGCCTCAGACAGACGGAGTTCTCTATTCACTGTGTTGGGGTTCAGTGTGAGCTGACAGGAATCTGATGGAGGAGAAGAAGGAGAGAAGAGAGCTCAGTGATCATAAGCATCACATTACATCTCTTACACATTTTACACAAGTTTCAATTAAATATTTTCTTTCATTCACACATTTAGCTCTTATTTTTGTTTAAAAATGTTTAAAATTGTTTTAATTTAGTTTTAGTTACAGACTCACATTGTAAGAAGTCCTCTCTGGTCCTGGGCTCTGCCACTGTAGAGAGATCACAAGAAACATGAGCTCCTAAAAATGAACTTTCTATCATATTTTCCTGGAGAAATGGGAAGATATTTTCACCAATAAAATGCATGTAAGTGCAAACTGGGCTCATCCAGGGTTAATAACAATATGAAATGAAAGTGTGAGGAATATATGGTGCTGAGCGCTGGAGGCTCAGTAGTTTTGGCAGTTTGCTTTTAAACAGCAGTGGCAGTTGGATCTGAGGGTTTGAAACTGTAACAATGTTGCTCATTTCCCTGGTTGCCACGGTGAGCAGACAGAGAGCAGGAAGAAGGAGGTGCAATGACCAGACCAGGAAACTCAAACTGAGTTACCACTACTTTGGGCTGAAAGTCAGTTTTAATCCATTAAAAGCTTCATAGAGAGGATACAAAATAAGGTGCCATAGATTAAACACAGTATACTTATTAGAATTTGGTTTAAAAAAATGTCAATATTGACAATATTATCAAGCGTATTGTGTTGTATGGAAGTGAGGAATGGGGTTCACTCAGTCAGCAAGACTACACTGAATGGGGCAAAGCTCCAGCTGAAACCCTGCATGCAGAATTCTGCTAAAACATCCTGCCAGTGCTGAGGAATATCCCTTATCACAAAATGATGAAACTGCTTAATATAATTCCTAAATGTTAAAGGGCCTACATGACATAAAATTCATAAAACTATTTCTGCTGTTATCACCTGTTTGAGAGATCTTGACTAATTCCCCCTTGCAGACGTCCTCCAGTCGCTCTTTCAGTTCAGAGACTTGTTTCCTCAAAGCCTCAAAAGAGACGCGTGGATTGACAGTGATTCTGGCACTTAACCTGAATTGCTTTAGTAAAATATCCGGCTGTATAAATGGATTGTATGTAAAGAAATGTAAACTGTAAGTCGCTCTGGATATGAATATGTAAATGTAGGCTAACGGATCCAATCCTATAATAATCCCACCCCCTCACCAATCAGCTCTCTGGAAAATGGCCTCACCAATCCTAAAGAATTGCGTAATAGTTTTTTAATATCAGAGATAAAGATTCTCCACGGAGGGAATATTGCATCTTTGCAAGCTTCTAGAGCCGCATGTCACAAATGCAACTCCTCGAAGCCATGTGATCACTGTGCAGCAAACTATGTATTGCCCTACGTTTTCTAGCCACCGGTACATATACGTATTCTGTTGGTGATGCGAGAACCTGTGCAAACATACAGTTTATATAGTTATGTGTGTAGCTATCAATAATGAATAAAATGTACTGTTGCATGTTAAGTGGGGTGTAATTTTCTCATACGATTCTTGAGTGATTGGTGCAATAGATCGCACTCACATTCCCATCACCGCAGCCCTGAGCCACAGTTGTGAGACCGAAAACCCAGGGTTAAGCCCAAAGTTAGCTCGCTAACCCACCAATCCTGCTTTGTGAAACAGTGCTCTGGATCTCTCCATGTTGCATGTGATTGGCTGTGTTACAAACGCCGCCCCTTTTGTGTTCACGTGCTCGATCAGCAAAACCAGGGTTGACAGAGCGAGTTCATAACCACCATCGTGAGACAGGTTAGCCGTAATTGCCTTTGTTAGGCTTTGTGTAGCCAGCTAACGCAGAGATACCATGACTATGTTGAACTTCCTTCATGAGACAGGCCCCAGGTTAACCACACTGTATTCTCTAAGATAGCTAAGAGTCTTTCTCTTGTGTTCTCTGTTGTTTTTCAGATTTTCCCTGTTTTTCCCTCCCCCAGGAGCCCACCGCCTGCATCTACGGGACAAGCCACTTCCGGCAATGAACCGCTTCCTCCGAGATTATTATTTTAGCTGGGCTGGCGCAGCCGGGGATCGAACCCCGACCGCAGTGGGCAACCTGCACTCCGGGCGAGTTCCTTTACCGTTATGCCACCCGAGGCCCCTTGAGTTCTCTATTGTAAAACTAAATCTGTCTGTGTAATTCAGCTTGACTTTAATAAAACAACCAGATGAATACTTTTCACCCAAAGTAACTGAAACAAATTACTTATGTACATGTAATATATGTTTGCTAAGCTGATTTGTATACCACATTAGCACATGATTAAAAAGGTGTACAAAGTGTATGCACACCACAGTTAGAACAGTCATGTTGTAAATACTCTGTACATTGTTCAGTTGTGTTCTTAAAAAGTGGAGGAGAGGTGATGGACTTTTAATGTGCAGCTAAACTGTTAAATGTGTACTGTAGAAGGTAATGAATAGAACTCACTAGAAGGGGGGTCGTACTCCATGCTGTTCCTCCTCTTCCTGCCTGGCAGAGTGGATCCCTCCGTCTCTGAATCGACCCCACCCGTCGCCATCCTCTCTATCAGCTCCTCCTCTCTTCTTTTCCATTCCTCCTAGGATACCACAGTATCCTAAACATCCACTGACCTCTGGCACATGGCTTTTACCCGCCTCCTCAGTTCACATGGCAGTACCAGACACCCCTGATTCACATATATGCATATATACATATGGTAATGACATACACAGACAAGGTAAACATTACAGATTAAAATAATGCAGGATTATAATTAAAGATTTTAAGAGTTAATTATGAAATTATGACCGATGAGCAACAAAGTAATATGGTATGCCCATAGCCACCAGCACAGCCATAAATAGCAAATTATGAAATTTGGAATGTACTAGATGTACAAAACATAGATCGGAATATATTCATACTTATAAAACATAGATCAACAGTAGCAGTGCTCTGCACAGTACAAAATAAACTATATCAACAATTTGACATTACAGATTCATAGTAAAGCCTTTTTATTTGGGTAATTTGTTTTAAACTTTAAGGGGCAGCTCAGAGATGTATTTCGTTGTGTGGAATGTCACTCACACCGACCTTTTCCAGTTCAGACTCTGCCTCACTCACTACAGAACTCCTTGTTCCGTATCCAGACGATACTGATCTCTCTGTCTCACTCCTATTCAGCCACCATGACACCTTCTGTTTGGACCTTTCATGAGCCGATTCATATCCACACACAGAGCTGCCTGCTTCAGAGGGGGAACCTCCACTCACTGAAACACAACAACAACAACAAGGCCTTTACATTACAGGTCAACCACACTGTATTCTCTAAGATAGCTAAGAGTCTTTTGTCTTCTCTACTCTTTGTTTGTTTTTCCCTTGTTTTTCTCCCAATTGGGTGGCCAGTTGTACCCTCTATTTACTAAATTCACCCTCCCCCAGGAGCCCGCCGCCCGCATCTACGGGACAAGCCACTTCTCCGAGGCCAGCAATGAACCGCTTCCTCCGAGACGGAACTTACCTATTATTATTTTAGCTGGGCTGGCGCAGGCAGGGATTGAACCCTAACCGCAGTGGGCAACCTGCACTCCGGGCGAGTTCCTTTACCGTTATGCCACCCGAGGCCCCTTGAGTTCTCTATTGTAAAACTAAATCTGTCTGTGTAATTCAGCTTGACTTTAATAAAACAACCAGATGAATACTTTTCACCCAAAGTAACTGAAACAAATTACTTATGTACATGTAATATATGTTTGCTAAGCTGACTTGTATACCACATTAGCACATGATTAAAAAGGTGTACAAAGTGTATGCACACCACAGTTAGAACAGTCATGTTGTAAATACTCTGTACATTGTTCAGTTGTGTTCTCAAAGAGTTGAGGAGAGGTGATGGACTTTTAATGTGCAGCTAAACTGTAAAATAGAATCTGTACTGTAAAAGGTTATGAATAGAACTCACTAGAAGGGTGGTAGTCCATGTCAATGCTGTTCCTCCTCTTCCTGACTGGCAGAGTGGATCCCTCTGTCTCTGAATCGATCACAACCGTCCCCATCCTCTCTATCAGCTCCTCCTCTCTTCTTCTCCATGCCTCCTCTCTTCTTCTCCATTCCTCCTCAAACTTCTGTTTCAGCTGCTTTTCATCCACTTTCTCTCTTTTAAACCACTCTTTAAACCCCTCATCACTCTCTTCTATGGTGAAGTGACCACTTTTGTTCCTGGCCACTGTCTCCTCTATCTTCTCCAGCAGCTCTGTGACCTGAGTGCCATCACCCCTGTTCTCATTGTTGAGAACATGATACCTGTTCCCACATTTCTCTACAAGCCACTGGAGGGCCTTCCCTTCAGTCTCAATGTGCTGCTCTATGGTTGTGTCTCCCAGACAGTCTCCCCTGGTGAACAGCACTATAGTGTGTCTCCAGACTCTCTCACTGAGAAGCTCCAGGTGTTCCTCCACTGGTCTCCTGTCTGACTCTGTGAATGATGAGCTCACATCAATGACGAGGAAGAGAGCGTAGGGTCCTGGGGGACACAGAGACACACTGCGCACAATCTCCTGTTTATCCAGCTCTCGAGTGTCCTTCACAGACGAGGTGCTCCACCAGCCTGGTGTGTCGACCACAGTGACCTGCCTCCCAGCTACTTCACCCTGTCTCTTCACACACTGTGCAGTTCTTATTCCAGACTCAAACTCCTCTCTGCCCAGGATGGTGTTTCCTGCTGAACTCTTCCCACTCGCTCTGCACCCCAGCAGCACAATCCTCAGCTCTGAGAGACGGTGTTCCTCCCCTGTCAGAGAGAAAGAGCACAATATATTCCTCATTAGGGGACAACTCATAACATTTCATTCAGCTTGGAAACCTTGCAGACAAAAATTAAATACTTAATATGAAAAAGTGTGTCTGGTTTTCAAGCTACTGAAATTCACACTTATGACTCCACTACACACCACACTTCACTGGCTTCCGATAGCAGCCCGAATTAAATACAAAACACTGGTGCTGGCATATCAGGAGGCTAAGGGTACTGATCCCTCCTACCTCCAGACTCTGATCCTGACATACACCCCAGCCAGATCTCTCCACTCGGCCTCCTCTGGCTAACTGACTGTCCCGTCCCTTTGGGCACCCGGAAACAACCCCATTATAATAATTCGAGATTTTGATCATCCCTGTACATGAGTCACCAAACAGTGTTTTCCTAATTGTTCAACAGCAATAGCACAACATTAATTTATTTATTTAATATGAGACGACTATATTAGTTACAGTGGGGAAAATAAGTATTTCACCCCCTGCTGATTTTGTGAGTTTACCCCCTTACAAAGAAAGGAACGGTCTATAATTTTCATGGTAGGTTCATCTTAACAGTGAGAGACAGAATATAAATAAAATCCCAGAAAATCACATTATATGAATTTTAAACATTTATTTGTGTTTTATTGAGGAAAATAAGTATTTCACCCCCTAGCAAAACATGACTCAGTACTTGGTGGAGAAACCCTTGTTGGCAAGCACAGCGGTCAGACGTTTCTTGTAGTTGGTCACCAAGTTTGCGCAGATCCCAGGAGGGATTTTGGCCCACTCCTCTTTGCAGATCCTCTCCAAATCCTTGGGGTTTGTAGGTTGTCGCTTGGCAACTCGAAGCTTCAGCTCCCTCCACAGATTCTCTATAGGATTAAGGTCCGGAGACTGACTAGGCCATATTTATTTTCCTCAATAAAACACAAATAAATGTTTAAAATTCATATAATGTGATTTTCTGGGATTTTTTTTTCTATTCTGTCTCTCACTGTTAAGATGAACCTACCATGAAAATTATAGACCGTTCCTTTCTTTGTAAGGGGCAAACTCACAAAATCAGCAGGGGTGAAATACTTATTTTCCCCACTGTATTATAGTACATTACAGTAAGGACGTTATTTTCATTATGCAATGCTGAACTTTGAAACATCTAATCATCAAAGTCATGTATGTACATAGGAGTTTATAGGCCTAATTAAACATTATTCATTGATTAAAGGCATATCAAAAACAATACTGAAGGGTTACAAGAAGAAGCAAATGGTGAGGATGCACTTTGTATCAGGTGATACAATATACGAATTTAAGTGAAGAATAGATTATCGCATAAGTATAATTTGGTTTTACTGTATACAATATTTACCAACAATGCTTAAGCCTATAAGCATAATGAAACAAACCATCTCAAAAAATATTTCACAGATACACATTGTTGCTGGCTTTTTCCTTGGCCACTCGATTGAATCTCTTCAGATAACAGGAAAAAACTGTTTTACTCGAATATTATTGAGACATTATGTATCTTTTCCAGTACAACCCATAAAAGAACACATATCTGTAATACTTACATTTTATTTGTTCATATTTACAGGCTGCTCAATGAAGAATAAATACCAAATACAGTATTTGCAAATATAAGTATTAGTTATTGTATTTCCCGTTCTGTGGGAATTGTATACAAGGGGTTATATGAAATGTTAAAAAATTGTTTGATCGACAGAAACAAAGAACTCACTGTGATGGGAGGATACATGCCCAATCTCCATGTCTGCCACTCCAGAACCCTCCACGCCCAATGCCCTTCTCTCTGTCATAACAACATAATAATCATCCATTCCAACAAACCACAGAACAAAATGTACTGTACTGTACTGAACTGTAAATTCATAACATTTTTAATCTTTCATCATTCCATCTTCAATTTCAGGACAGGATTTAACTTTTTTAAATATATCTTCACTGTTGTGGCAATTGCTAAATTACAGATATTTACATTCATAAAAACTCCTTAATAATTTTTTAAAAGCTAAACACATGTTTAATGAATGAAATCAGATGAAATAGATATTTTCTGTCAATCAGTATCATATTTCAAAACATTTATTAGTTATTTGCATATAAATATTTCACTGTACCAAATCACATGGTCACCATATGCTGTAACAAACCATTGTAATCTGTAAACAGTCAATTAGAGATTTATCGTACATTAGCTGACATTTTCAAATAGTAATGAGGTAACAATAATGTAATGTCATACATTTAATACTACATACTGTGTGTGGTGTGTGTGTGTGTGTGTGTGACTGTGTGTGTGTGTGTGTGTGTGTGTGTATACTAATGCGCTCATACTTCTTTTGTTCTAGTCAGGATCCTTGCAGCAGCATTCTGTACGAGTTGTAGGCTCCTGAGTGAGGTATTGGAACAGCCAGACAGTAATGCATTGCAATAATCTAATCTAGATGTAACAAAGGCATGTACCAATTTTTCTGCATCTATTAATGACAGGAAGCCCCTCATTTTTGAAATATTCCTCAAGTGAAAAAAGGCTACTCTGGAAATGTTTTTGATGTGACTATCAAATGAGAGACCAGGATCTATAGTAACACCAAGGTCTTTTACCACCAAACTTGCAGCAACAGAGCAACCATCCAGATTCAGAGATAAATCAGATAACCCTCTTCTGAGGTTTTTGGGCCCCAAGACCAACATCTCTGTTTTATCAGTATTCAACAATAGAAAATTATCTGACATCCAGTCTTTTATGTCTTTAAAACAGGCCTCCAACTGTTCGAATTGTCCTTCGCCAGGTTTCATTGATAGGTATAATTGTGTGTCATCTGCGTAGCAGTGAAAATGTATGCCATGTTTACGAATGACATCACCAAGTGGCAACATGTAAAGGGAGAACAATAATGGCCCCAAAACAGAACCTTGAGGGACACCATATTCCACCTTGATGAGAGCAGAGGGCTCATCATTTAACTGCACAAATGGATACCTATCTGACAGGTAGGATTTAAACCAGGAGAGTGCCTGTCTATGCAGTCCAACTAGGTTTTCAAGTCTGCTCAGAAGAGTTTGGTGGTCTATTGTGTCAAACGCAGCACTTAAGTCCAAAAGCACAAGAATAGAGACGCATCCACAGTCAGCTGATATCAGTAAGTCATTGACAACTTTAATAAGAGCAGTCTCAGTGCTATAGTGTTGCCTAAATCCTGACTGAAAAGTTTCATAGACGTCATTTGATATCAGGAATGAAGTCAGTCTCTGAGCTACAGCTTTCTCTAGAATTTTTTAAAGAAAAGAAAGATTAGAAATTGGCCTGTAGTTCCTGAGATTTTCTGGGTCAAGGTTTGGTTTCTTTAAAAGTGGCTTAATTACTGCCACTTTTTGAACATTTGGCATATAGCCTGATGAAAGAGACAGATTAATAATGTCTAGCATGGATTGCCCCATAACAGGAAGAAGTTCTTTAACAAGTTTTGTTGGGATTGGGTCTAATTGGCAAGTAGATAGTTTGGAGGACATAACCAATTTAGAAAATTCAGTCCACTCCAGAGCGCTAAAAACTCAAGAGTAGCCATAGGACCCCTGTCCTGGTAAGCCTGTGCTTTCTGATCAGTGTCCGCTACAGCAGAAGGTGCCATTTTAGTAATTTCATCTCTAATTTTCTCAATCTTCTCAGAGAAAAAGTTCATGAAATCATTACTATTATAAACTGCCAGAGGCTTAGCATTGGTTTCAGTCTGGTTCTTTGTCAGTTTGACCACTGTATCAAAAATAAATTTGGGATTATTCTTATTATGCTCAATCAGATCAGTCAAATAGGTTGACCTTGAGGAGGAGAGAGCATATTTGTACTGTACCAGACTGTCTTTCCAGGCAGAATAAAATACTTCTAATTTAGTGGATCGCCACTTAAGTTCCAACTTGCGAGAAGCTTGTTTAAGAGCACGTGTGTGGTCAGTATACCATGGTGCAAGCTTCTTTTGGCTAGTTTTTCTTTTTGAGGCGCAACAACATCAAGAGTGTTGCGCAGGGTGTAATTTAGATTGTCTGTCAGCTGATCAATAGATTGTAGACTAGTGGGATCCTGATTAACAGTAAATGATTCTTGGAACAGGCTGACAAAGTTAGGTATCGTAGAGGAATTTAGGGAGCAACTAAAGTAGAACACTGGTTTTGATCTAATAGCAGTGGTAGCATGAATTTCAAATGTAATAAGGAAATGGTCAAAGAGCACAGGATTATGAGGAGACACAACTAGATTGCTAATGCTAATACCATAGGATAAAGCTAAGTCCAGTGTATGTTGATGGCAATGAGTCGGCCCAGACACATTTTGGACAAAACCAACGGAGTCAAGAATAGAAGCGAAAGCCTTCACTAGAGAATCATTTCCATTATCAACATGAATATTAAAGTCGCCTATAATCACAACTGTATCTGCCATAACTGCTAGGTTTGATAAAAAGTCAGAAAACTCTGAGAGGAAAGCAGCATAGGGTCCAAGGGGTCTGTAGATAGTAGCTAGTATAAAAGATGAAGTAAATATAGATCTATTATCTACATTAGTCTGTATGGAGCCCAGGGAAAGCACTTCAAATGAAGAGGATATGTTTATAGATTTCTTAGTAAGTCTAGTGTCAAAAATAACAGCCACGCCACCACCTCTGCCTGACTGTCGAGGATTGTGACAACCAGAGTATCCAACCGGGGTAGATTCATTTAATGCTATGTACTCATCAGGTCTAAACCAAGGTCAAACGTAAAATGTCAAGTTTATAATCAGTGATCAGTTCGTTCACAAGGGCAGCTTTAGGAGCTAGCAGTGGTGGGCCGTCAGGGCCTGCAAGGCCTTCTCTGCTGGCCTAAAAAATATCTGAATCACAGACTGATGTTAATTATATTTTTTCCATGAATACTTATTAAATAATTCCAAATGGTCTGTCCACTTCCTTTCATAGCTTTTCTGGTTGCGCTGCTTCCAGACGTGTATTTTCATATTAAAGCATTTAACCAATCACATTTCAGCCATCATTTGTTGCCAGGGTCAAAGAAATCTGCCTGGAGGCCTTCACAATCAGTTCTGCAGGCCCTGTAGCATAAAATAAGTGTTGATCAAACTGTTGCTTCAACCAATCAGATTTTGAGTTGGGGGACACGAAGGCCTTCTAGAAGGCCTAGGTAATGTCAGCGTATTCACACCCTTTGATTGGATAGTCAGAGAGTGTCTGACTATGATGTAATGTGATTGGTTAAATGCTTTAATATGAAAATACACGTCTGGAAGCAGCGCAATCAGGGGAAAAGCTATGAAAGGAAGCGGACAGACCATTTGGAATTATTTAATAAGTATTCATGGACAAAATATAATTAACATCAGTCTGTGATTCAGACATTTGAGTGGACATTTTCAGCCCTAAAGCGAATTAAAACTTATGCCAGAAATACGACAGGGCAGGCTCGACTTTCAGCATTAGCTTTGATGGCGATAGAAAAGGACTTCTTGATGGAACTGAAACACACGGATAATCTGTACGACAGAGTAATTTAACTCTTTTTGAGGAAAGAAAGGGGGGATGGATTTTGTGTACAAATAATAAGGATTTTTGGTGAGTAAAATGTTGCTATTTTCCTAAATAATATTGCAATTTTATGAGGTTATTATTGATGATTTTTTATGTGTGTCGCAGCTGTAGCACCCCGGTTTGTTTCTTCAGTAAAGGCATTTATTCTGGATACACGAGTTATCTATCTTCGATGCAACGGCAACGGGTGTCTGTTCGGTTTGTTTTTGCACTTTGTTTATTTATCTTTCTTCTCAAAACTCTCAAAACATAACAATAAGATGGCTTTTATAGCCATAAAATAGTTATTGAGGGGTGGATTGATTCAGACGGAGCACTACTGAAGGCCTAGGTGTGAAATGCACGGCCCGCCACTGGTAGAATGTATGCAACACACCCAGGGAAGATTTCAGATTAAGATTATTTCATAAAGCACACTGAATTTGAGGCAGGTCCATTTTTGTTGTAGGTGCAATGCATCATGTCATTTTCTAACGTCTTCCTTACTTCCTCATGTGGAGAATGAATGCCTGCTGAATAAAGCATCAATAATAAATTGTATAATTTAGTTTCACACTTTTTAATGTGTTAAAATATCAGCAGATTGTTTTTTCTACGGGTGTTAGCTGAATCTCTCCAAATATATTGTGCTATATTGAAATTATATCAGTAAAGATTAATTACATTTTTTTCTTTTCCTTTTCTGATTTTTCCCCCGTTTTTCTCCCAATTTTGGTAGCCAATTATACCCTCTATTTTATTTTCAATTCCCCACCCTCATGAGTCCGCCGCCCGTCCTCCGGGAACGAGATTCGTATTCCTGGACCTATTTCCCGCCTTCTTCGAGACGGAGATCTTCCACGGACTCCATTAACCTTCTCCTCGGCGGACTCGTGCCGGCTCTCCTCCCCTCCCCCGGAGGCGGACAGCCAAATGCCGCCTCCGATCGGGCTGACGACCAGGGCCGGTCTGGTAGAAACGCTGGTTTCGATCCGCGTCCCTGACGGGCAGCGCACACCACTCCAAAGCGCGGTGCACTAGACCGCTGGGCCATCCGCCAGGCCTTATTAATTACATTTTTAAACTGAATTAAACCACACACACACCACACACATAGAATCGAATTGAATTGAATAGGTTATCTCGAGGATATTGAACAGACGCCATGATAAAATTATACACATTTGGGACTGAATGTACAATTTGGTAGGAAACATAAAATAAAGACGTAGACCTCCACATGCTTATTGAAGAAACACACTATTGTACACTGACTCCTCCTCCTTGTGAATAAAGCGTTGCCATTTTGAACTGTGGAAACACATTTCAAAATGAGGCCAAACTCTGATAAATACAGAAGAAACATGCTCTCATAGGCGGCCTTTAGGAATATGAGCAGCAGGGATGAGGACGCCTAAAGGCTAACACGCTACTGCACCGGGCTATCTTCCCATCAAATGTCACATTCAAACTTCCCTACTTTGCTTCATGAATTACATTACTGTGCATTTTAACAGCTGGCGATTCTAGGCAATGAAATCGCCCAGTGGGCGTTCCCCCCGTGTGTTGTCATGCTTGAATGGCCTCCTCAAAGTGGTTCCGATGTGCTTACGAAATTTTAGCATGGTAAACAAATAGTTCATCAGTGCTTATAATGTTTATGCTCTTGGAGGGAGAATCTTTATTATAAATATTAGTTGGCTAGCAGTATTGTTCCCTTCAACCATGAACCGCAAGCTCAGAAGGCTTTACTTGCGCTGGAAATGCAGGAGGTCCCGTGTGTGGGTCCACAGAATTTTGCAGACCTGCCAGCAGTACGGGGAAACCAACAGCTGCTGCCACCGCTGTCCAGGCGTAGTTTTTTTGTTTTGTTCCTGTAATCCTGCAGGTACACATTGCAGGGGATACTGCGCGGCGAATATACTATGTTATAGACCACTGGAATTAGACTATCTGCAGAAGTCGTGTGGCAATGATGTAGCCCCGTATCAAATAAAATTATTAATAAGCTACACAATACAGGTAAATACATAGTACACAGTTGGGTCAGCTGAAGTGTCTGTTTATGTCTGTTTATCTCTTTTCATTAATCTTTTAATTAAATGATGAAAGTATGAACAAAGGAAAATAAAAAGTGGTCTCGGCAGGATGGAACGCCATGAGGTCATGCAAAGCCGCTGCAGACTTCAACTGGACCAAGAGACATTCCAGCTATGCCTGGGGGTTCCACTGCAGACCCACCAGCATCACAAGCCATAATGCGCCTGTTACCCAGAACGAGTGCGCATCAAACCACAAAGACTGAACTTGTGAAGTTTAGTTTAGGACCCAAGTCTGGCACAAGGGCAGAATAACCCCTTATACTTGGAATGGAAGGGTAGAGCAGTCTACCTCTCCCTTGTTTAGTTTAGTAGGCTTTGAAAAAAAGGACCCCCTTTGGATATTGACTACGGACCTGGATTGCGGAACGGAACGGAACTGGACTTTGACATTGGATTTTGGATAACGACGACAAGTAGGATTTTGGACTTTATGTGTGTTGGATTCGCCGAATACCCCGCCCTTTGTTTTGTGCGTTTTTTGTCAATTAGTTTAATAAATTATTGTTTTGTTTTGAATACTGCCTCCTCTGGGTTATTTAAACTGCCGAAACCCTCTGCAAAGGTCCGTGAGTGTCGCCCAACCCCCAGGGACACCACACTATGTATACAGATAATAAATGTGCAATTAAAATTGGAGACAAACAAACAGAATACTTCACTCAAGGGCGTGGTGTGAGGCAGGGCTGCTCAAGTTCACCAACCCTCTTCAATATTCATATTAACGAATTGGTAAAAGTACTAGAACAATCTGCAGCACCTGGTCTCACTCTTTATGACTCTAAAATTAAATTCCTACTTTACGCAGATGGCCTGGTTCTGCTGTCACCAACAAAAGAGGGTCTACAGCAGAACCTTGATCTGTTACAACAGTTCTGGGCCCTGTCCACAAACCCCCAAAAGACTAAAATACTAATATTTCAAAAAAGGCCCAGATGTCAGGGAAACAAATAGAACTTCACCCTAGGAGCAATTAAAATTAAGCAAACAACCAACTACCCATACCTAGGGTTGAAAATCTATTCCACTGGAAATGTCAACTTGGCCATTAAGGAACTGAAGGAGAAAGCAAGAAGTTTTGACATCCCAATTAGGATCTGGCTCAAAATATTCCAATCAGTCATTGAACCTATTGCACTGTATGGCAGAGAGGTGTGGGGTCCACTCACAAAACATGAATTTGGAAAATGGGACAAAAATCCAATTGAAACCCTGCATGCAGAGTTCTGTAAAAGCATCCTTCGGGTGCAGAGGAAAACACCTAACAATGCATGCAGGGCAGAATTAGGCCAATATCTTTTATCAATCCACATTGAAAAAAGAGCCATACAATTTTGGAAACACTTAAAAATGAGTGACCCCCACTCTTATCACTTTAAAACCCTGAAAAGCCAAGAAATGAACATTGAGAAGAGTCCCCTCAGCCAACTGGTCCTGAGGCTCAATACATCAACATCTACTAGCCCAAGCCTAATTATTAATAAACACAAAGAAATATACATAACCCATTGGAATGAAATTACAAAAACCCCAAATAAACTTCAATGCTATTTGGCTGTAAACAGACAGTACACCATGGCAGACTATCTGACCACGGTGACTGATATCAAACTGAGAAAAACCATGACAATGACCCAGTGAGCACAGCCTGGCCATAGAGAAGGGTCGCTACAGGCAGACCTGGCCGTCCAGAGAGGACAGACTGTGCTCTCACTGCAGTCAGGGTGAGGTGGTACATTACCCCAAATTTCTCAATCTCAAACACCACCAACTGCTCCCTTATCTATTAGGGGAAAAGATGGAATGTGCAAAATTGGCAGCACAATATGTAGCCACCTGCCACAAATTGAGGGACAAGGAATGACTGCTCATAGGTTGTAATGAGTTAATTAACGTCATATTGTGTGTTATGTCTCTAAATGTATACCTTTGTATACCTGTGTCTTATGTAAATCTGTCAATGTGTTATGTCTGTAACTGTAAATTTGTGCTTTGGCAATATGAGTTATTTTGTCATGCCAATAAAGCCATTAGAATTAGAGAGTTTGAGAGAGAGTATGTGTGTGTGTGTGAGAGAGAGAGAGGGACAATATGTGTGAGAGAGCAAGAGAGAGAAAGGGGGAGAGGGAGTATGTGTGAGAGAGAGAGAGAGAGAGAGAGAGAGAGACATTAACACTGTACTGAGAGGTTTAATACAGTACATACACACTGACTGGATTAGACTACTAATACTATTAGTACTGTTACTGCTCACGAGATGAGTTTGCACACTTGCCTGTGTATGTGCCACAGCAGTTTCAGATCTTTGGCCGTATTCGCGCACATATGAAACGCAAAGGAAAAAAGGCTGTTTCCTCCAGTCAACCGGCTTCCTGTTATAGATTTTTCTCCTTTCTCTCACGTCTGCAACTTCCCTGTTTCAAGTTTAGCCTCTTCTCAATGTCGAACTGTCACTGAAAACAAAAAAAGTGAAAACTGTTTAAAAAAGAAGTGAACTAAAGTTACACACAGCACCGGCGAGGTGGGGAGGTGTGCGTTTAGATGAACGCTGCTTCCGTGTGGCGCTGAGGTTGTTCTGCATTTAAAACAGCGTTAACACCACAGATACTCTGCGGTGTTAATGAATCCACTTTCAGTTCTCAAAAGCACAGAGCCATCCTTCCGCATGCAGCGGGGGCGGGTGGGGGAGGGGCAAACCTACGAGGCCTACCGCACTGCCTTCCTGTGTTATTACCAGGGGTGCACATAACCCTAACCCAAACCTACGAGGCCCTACCGCACTGCCTTCCTGTGTTATTACCAGGGGTGCACATAACCCTAACCCAAACCTACGAGGCCCTACCACACTGCCTTCCTGGTTTATTACAACTGATCACCTGTAAACCAGTACAACTGGTATTTACACACTTTATCCATCTATCAAACTGGGTACATTTACATTTTTAGCATTTAGCAGACGCTCTTATCCAGAGCGACTTACAAGATGTGCATGAATACATGGTAGGAACATGTCGGGACAGAGAAGAGGCGAGACCGCGAGGAGCGGCTGCCAGGCGCCCGGAGGGATGGGACAGTCAGTTTTCCAGAGGTGGAGCGGAGGGGTCTGGCTGGGGTGTAGGGAGTGATGTAAATGTGAATGTAACTGGTATTTACACTTTATACATCTATCAAACTGCTCACCAGACTAATCACAGCACTGCTCACCAGACTAATCACAACACTGACTAAACAACACTGACACCAAGAGGCTGTTTGACTCCCTGTGGCTAGGGTGGGCGTTTAGCACAGGCCTTCATCTGCCTGCCAACTTCACTGGGTTTGACAGAAGAAAAGGGCTTTATTGGAGGATCAATTTCACTGTTGTATTCTCCAGTGCATTTCTCACAAACATAAGAACCTAAACTAGTATCCTTTGTAAATCTCAAGTACATGTATTCATTTTTCATTTAAACAAGAATATATTTTGTGTGATGGCTTCAACAATATGAAACCGTACCAATATCACCCGCTAACTGCGGTAACAGAAGTTTACAACCTGCTACGTGACGATGTTGAAACTCCCCTCTTTCCTGCTTAACTGTCCGAGATGGGCGGGGTCAGGCAGAGTCCAGAGTACAGTCAATGTGTGCTTTAGATGTGCACTTATTTTAAACAGCGTTTGACAAGATGTCTGAATTTGACAGAAGTTGTTGTTACCCATCACCACACTATCTGCACATTGTAAGCACCTTTAACTGTAAAAGAAGGTCCTTGTGTGTCACCCCACAACCAGTGACACTGCAATATATTATCTACAGTAATATGCAGACTAATCACTGGAACTAAGGTTTAAGCCAGACACAGAATGGGGCCCTGCTACAAGGCACAAGTCCAAACATCATATCAAATATAAGAATAATAATGAGACAATACAACACATAAAACAGACAGAGACCGGAACAATCAAATACACTTTACATTAAAATAAAACATGTAAAAAATGTGCACCATCTTTGCAATTATTGTTGTATAGCATCATGTCAACAAATCTTAACTTCCCTTCTCAATGGTTTTACTTTGATACAATAAACATTTTAATAATAATGAAAAACATTTTTTGTTGATGATAAAATACACAAACTCGCCTAAGTCAGTACTTTTGTAGCTCAGGTTTGCTTGATGGCAGGTAGACCAGGACAGGTGAGTACGCTGTGCAGGTGTGGACTAAAGAACAGCAGTAGAAGTGGACCTGCGTTTATACACACATATAACGTCCTGAACACGCAAACTGACAGTGTATTTCAAGGTCTGGAGAAACAAGTCCGCAATAACCCGTAACAATGAGTACGTTTACAGGCACACAATAATCCGATAACTGGGAATAATCAACTAATGGCAATAATCTGATTGACGCGTTTACATGCACTTCAGTAATGCGATAATCGGAAAAAACTTGGTTTACATGATTCAGTCAATTAGTTGGTAAAACTTTCTTTATTTTGGTAACCAAGTACATGTCGTAAAACTTTCTTTGCACACTTGTAACGTGTTCTTACAAGTTGGACACAAGGCCATTTTCGCAGACACCTTCTGAAATATGTCACCATTTCTATGTTTTCTCCCATCTAGGAGATGAAGGATGTTCATATTTTTCATTTCGTTGAGCATTAAATTTGTTTCGGCTTCGCTCAAAAGTGAGTCTTAGTGCTGCCGCTCGCCGTTTAAATGCATCCGGCGTGTTTAACATTTGTGCACATGCGCAGATTAACGGTATACATGCGCCGAATAAAACGGAAGATTGGGCAAACAACTGGGTGTGTTTATCGGATTTCTCATAATCTCTTTTATCCGATAAAGCATATCGCGCTATGCTGTTTACATGACCGCTTGAATACTCTGGTAACTCCCTAAATCAGATAATGGCCGGTTTATTAGTGTGCATGCAAACGTACTTAATGTGGAGCTAAATTTCAGTTTATTCGTTATCACGTGGTTTACAGTAAGAACAGGGCTGATTTGTGCAACTTCCCTATAGTGGCATATTTTTTTAACTTTTATACATTTACATTTTAGGCATGCAATACAGCAATGTATTATGTGTGTTTCATTTATAAGGGCCTACTATATTATATAAAATATTATGAAAATGCATGACAGCTATAGAACAAAATAGTATATTTTGTTACAAGGTTAGGTCTTAATTTAATCGCTCTTCTAAAGTCCTGGAATGTAAATATGAGATGTTTATTCTTCATGGCGGGCATAGCTATCAACCGTAGTTTAGCATTAGGAGGGTAAATCATCCCTCAGTAGATATTATAAATGTATAATTAAAAACAATTATCAGCTCGTTCCAATACAGGAGTTTGAATTGTGGTTGGGGCGAATTCTCCGAATCCGAATAAACGGGTCCCCATGCATAAAACGCCGAATCTATCCGGAACCAGTTGTAAGCGTCGTGGAGCCGAGGGAACTGTTTTTCCTGTAGCACAGCTTTGAGCCAATCAGAGGTGAGCATCACCCTGCATTCTCAGGACATTATAAACAGACTTGTGACCGAGCAGTTTTCACTTCGGAGCAGTAAGGTGAGAAATAAGCCGGCTGTTTGTGTCGTTTATGTGAACAATGCACGCAGATAAGGCGAACAGCTTTAACTCGCTAGCCAGTTCGGATTGCTCGGTCGGGGAGGTTGTGGGCGAGCTGGTTAGCTCGATACATGATCTAGTCTCTAACCGGGCATGTTCTCTGACTAGTGCAGTACACGCCGCGTGCCTTGTGCCGTCTATCGGCCGCCAGCGATTTAAATGCAGTGTGTAAATGCGCGTTTGTGTGCGTGTTTACGGCACAGGGCGGAACCGGGTCAGCATGCCCTATCTGGGCTCGGAGGAGACGGTGAAGGAGCTGAAGAGGGCTCTCTCCAACCCTAACGTCCAGTCCGACCGGCTGCGGTACCGGAACGTCATCCTCCGCGTTATCCGGTAAACACCGGAGACCTGCTGTGCTTCTCTCTCTCTCTCTCTCTCTCTCTCTCTCTCTCTCTCTCCCTCTCTCTCCCTCTCTCTCTCTCTCTCTCTCTCTCTCTCTCTCCCTCTCTCTCTCTCTCTCTCTCTCTCTCTCTCTCTCTCTCTCTCTCTCTCTCTCTCTCCCTCTCTCTCTCTCTCTCTCTCTCTCTCTCTCTCTCTCTCTCTCTCTCTCTCTCTCTCTCTGTCTCTGTCTCTGTCTTACAGTAAGTGCCTTTTAAAATGGGAGAATATAAACTTTTAAACCTGCTGTTGGATATAAACTTCACTTTATTCTTATGATACTTGGCATAATAGTAGATTAGCTGCATAGTAACTTGTGCTATTTTCTTTAGTAAATTCTTTTTGCCAACTGTGCAGGTTCATGACGCAGGGTCTGGACATGTCTCTGCTCTACATGGAGATGGTGAAGGCCAGCGCCACCGTGGACATCGTGCAGAAGAAGCTGGTGTATCTGTACATGTGCACCTACGCCGGGCTGGAGCCCGATCTGGCTCTGCTCGCCATCAACACCCTGCGCAAGGACTGCGCCGACCCCAGCCCCATGGTGCGCGGCCTGGCCCTCAGGAGCATGTGCAACCTCAGGTCTGTCTGTCCGTCTGTCTGTCTGTCCGCTCTGTCTGTCTGTCTGTCTGTCTGTCTGTCTGTCTGTGTGGCCCTCAGGAGCATGTGCAACCTCAGGTCTGTCTGTCTGTCTGTCTGTCTGTCTGTCTGTCTGTCTGTCTGTCTGTCTGTCTGTCTGTGTCTGTCTGTGTGGCCCTCAGGAGCATGTGCAACCTCAGGTCTGTCTGTCTGTCTGTGTGGCCCTCAGTCTGTGTGTCTGTCTGTGTGGCTCAGGTCTGTCTGTCTGTCTGTCTGTCTGTCCGTCTGTCTGTCTGTCTGTGTGGCCCTCAGCAGCATGTGCAACCTCAGGTCTGTCTCTGTCTGTCTGTCTGTCTGTCTGTCTGTCTGTGTGGCCCTCAGGAGCATGTGCAACCTCAGGTCTGTCTGTCTGTTTGTCCGTCCCGCAACTGGGAAAACCTGCACAGGGACAGATAATAATAATAATAATAATCTTTATTGGCCAGGTTACACACAGTTTTGTACACAGGGTAATTGTATTTGTGTTGTTTTTCTCTGTATCCCACAATTTTCCAGAAGTTCATCTCGACCGCCTTTTAAGGGGTCAGGGAATAATTTTCCAGTCTCCCACATTGGCTCCAATGGTTTTCTGTTTTTTTGATTCCCTCTGGAAAATGCCAATTGTGAAGCGCTGTGTGACAACCTGTTTGTAAATGGCGCTATACAAAAATAAAGATTGATTGATTGATTGATTGTCTTTCCGCATACCTCTCCTAGATGCACACACACCATCAGAGAGGTCCGAGCGCAGGGTCAGCCATAGTACGGGTCCTATAATTAACACGATGGTTCTGATGATACTGCACATGAGATAAACACTTGAATCTGGATCAAGATTTTATTAAACCGCTGGGAAGGATAGCATAGAGACGAACAGGATTCACTCCATCAAGACGAGTATCGAAAATACAATCTCTCCTCCCCTCCCTCTCCCTCCCTCCCTCCCTCTCTCCTCTCTCCCTCCTCTCTCTCTCTCTCCCCTCCCTCCCTCCCTCTCCCTCCTCCCTCTCCTCCCTCCTCTCTCTCTCTCCCTCCCTCTCTCTCCCTCCCTCCCTCTCTCTCTCTCTCCCCCCTCTCTCCTCTCCTCCCGTCTCTCTCTCCCTCCCTCTCTCCTCTCTCCCTCCCTCTCTCCCTCTCCTCCCTCCCTCCTCCTCCCTCCCTCCCTCTCTCCTCTCCTCCCCCCTCCCTCCTCCCTCCCTCTCCCTCCCTCTCTCTCCTCCCCTCCCTCCCCCTCCCCCCTCCCTCTCTCCCTCTCTCTCCCTCTCTCTCCTCTCCTCCCCTCCCTCCCTCTCTCCCCCCTCCCCCTCTCCTCCCTCCCTCCCTCTCTCCCTCCCTCTCCCTCTCTCTCTCCCCCTCCCTCCCTCTCTCTCCCTCCCTGCAGGATGCCTGGTATCACAGAGTATATCCAGCAGCCGGTTCTCTCTGGCCTGCGGGACAAGGCCTCCTATGTGAGACGTGTGGCTGTGCTCGGCTGCGCCAAGATGCAGAGCCTGCAGCCCGATGCAGAGATAGGTACAGCATCACCTGCGTCAGGTGTAGCATCACCTGCGTCAGGCATAGCAGAGATAGGTACAGCATCACCTGCGTCAGGTGTAGCAGAGATAGGTACAGCATCACCTGCGTGGAGCAGGATAGGTACATAGCAGAGATAGGTACAGCATCACCTGCATGTAGCAGAGATAGGTGCATCACCTCGTCAGGTGGAGATAGGTACAGCATCACCTCACCTCGCATCAGGTGTAGCATCACCTGCATCAGGTGTAGCAGAGATAGGTACAGCATCACCTGCGTCAGGTGTAGCAGGGCACCATGTGCCATAACCATAGGGCACTGAGCATGGGTTTGGATCTATATTAGGGTATGAACCTGAAGTGGGCGTTATAGCTGTAGGGCACTGGACATGGGTTATATAATGCCTTTGTTATATAATGCCTTAGACTTAGAATATATAATGTTCTGGGCACCGACTTAAGAAAGGTACCACCAGGTTGTGCCAGCTAGTGTCACTACACATTGACCCTTCGCTAAACCACGCCCCCTTAGTTACTGTTGCTAAGTCCGTCAAGCTTTCAGAGCCAGCATGGCGCTCCCACTGTCACTAACTGCACTCCCTGGAGAAATATTGTCCAATTTTTGGAAAATAGAAAAAGCGATTTCAGATAGAAGCAGACAATAGTCTACAATATGCATTTGAAGGTTATATTCAAGATATCACACTGTCTCAGCAACAAAATGACGTTAAAAAAATTAAGATAGAAGCGAAAGCCTACAGATCACAGAGTAAAAGTGAAAAGTCAACGGAGTGCCGCCATAAACTGTCGGACCTCTGTCAGAGCCTGTCAAATGCTGCGCTTGGCCAGTCTGCGTTTTGGGGCGTGGTTTAGCGAAGGGTCAATTGGCTTTCCGCCCCAGGGAGGGAGAGGGAAGCCGGTATGAGTTTGCTGTGTACAGGAGTGGCTCTGGAGTACCGGAGTTACAGTCGACGGCTTGGTGAGTGCCTGGCTCAGGAGGAGGCGGTACATCGCCTTTGTCACTGCCGGTCTCAGGACTACGGCAGCGAGCTCACAATACGAGGGGGGGCATGGGATTGACATGAAAATAAAGGGTGTAATTGACTACTACATTGGGAGAAAATGGGGAAGAAATCTATTAAAAAAAGAGATTATTCACTAATCCGCAGAAAGCTTCTAGCTTTGCAAAGACTGAAAGATGAATATAGTGCATGCGCTGGACTAACAGTGTCTGTAGTAATACAGTATATCCATATATATATATAATATCACGCAGTAATATCAGGAGCTGCCCCCCCCCTGAGCCCAGGTGAAGTCGCTGTCACACTGAATCTTGGTGTCAGGAGAACGAGAGTTTTGATCGAAGCTGAAATGTTGAGCCAGACATCCGAGCCGCTCAAAGGCCTCGCTCCTGAAACACAACCTTGAGCCGTTTCATTTCATTTGATCTGATCTCCACAGGGTCACTTTATCTACTCATAGAGTACACAAGAGAACAGACCGCAAACATTATTGGGGATAAAAAACCCCACAAAAGTCAAGACATTCTTCTGGACATTGTTCCATCAAACGAATTATTAACTTTGTCCATAACGGGTATGAAGCCATCAGACAAAGTCTTTATTAATCCCAGCACTGGCATTGCATATTATATATATATATATATGTTTCAGATTTTTTCCAGTTTTTTTTCCCAGTTTAGTTGCCAAGTACACTCTCTATTTGTTTAGATTTACCCTCCCCACACAAGTCCGCCGCTCGTCTCTACAAGGCAAACTAATTCTCCGAGGGCAGTGAACAGATTCTCCCCCACCCACCTTCTGGAGACTCCCTTACGTGCTTCACGGCGGACCCGAGTCGGCTCACCCTCCCCCTCCCCTGGGGCGGACAGACAAACGCCCCGGCCCCCGATCGGGGCTGACGACCAGGGCCGGTCTGGTAGAGACGGGTTTAGAACTGCGTCCCTGACAGGCAGCTCACACTCGTACAGGACCAGCCGAGATACAGTGCGTTAGACCGCTACGCTATTGGAGGCTCCTGGCGGTGCATATTTGAATTTCCTCTCCTGCCTGTGTTCCTCTCCTGTGTGCGCGTGCGCGCTGGCTCCACCAGATGGCGCTGTGGTGAACGAGCTGTACGGCATGCTGAGGGACCCTGATCCCGTGGTGATGGTGAACTGCCTGCGGGCGCTGGAGGAGATCCTGAAGGGGGAGGGGGTGTGGTCATCAACAAACCCATCGCCCACCACCTCCTCAACCGGTGAGCCCATCCGCCAGGCCAGAGTGTGTGTGTGTGTGTGTGTGTGTGTGTGTGTGTGTGTGAGTGTGTGTGTGTGTGTGTGTGTGTGTGTGTGTGTGTGTGTGAGTGTGTGTGTGTGTGTGTGTGTGTGTGTGTGTGTGTGTGTGTGTGTGTGTGTGAGAGTGAGAGTGAGAGTGAGTGAGGAGACAGGGTACCTGCTGTGTGTGTGTGAGTGAGTGTGTATCGTGTGAGACTGGTGTGTGTGCGAGCGTGCGTGTGAGTGAGTGGTGTTTGTGGTCTCTGATAGGCCGTCGTGTCTCTGTGCTCCTCTCTGATAGGCCGTCGTGTCTCTGTGCTCCTCTCTGATAGGCTGTCGGATCTGGACAGCTGGGGCCAGAGTGAGACGCTCACCTTCCTGCTGCGGTATCGCCCTGGCGACGAGGCGGAGCTCTTCGACATCCTGAACCTGCTGGACGGCCCCCTGCAGACGGGCCCGGCGGGCGTAACCGCGGCGACGCTCCGCCTCTTCCTGCAGCTGGCCGCCGCCCACCCCGCGGTGCAGGCCGACGCCCTGGCGCGCGCGCGGCCCCCTGCTGGCCGCGTGCTGCAGCCCCTCGCGGGAGCTGAGCTTCGCCGGCCTCTGCCACGTCCAGCAGCTCCTGCGCAGCCGGCCGGCGCACTTCAGCGCGCACTACAAGCGCTTCTTCTGCGGATACTCGGAGCCCGGCTACCTGAAGTTCCGCAAGCTGGACATCCTGGTGGAGCTGGTGAACGACGAGAACGTGGCGCTGGTTCTGGAGGAGCTGCGGGCGTACTGCACTGACGTCTCCCAGAGCTCGCCCAGGCCGCCATCTTCGCCGTCGGTAAACGCCCGCCCGCCGCCCGCCGTCCACCACCATCCTTTTTTTCTAAAATTACGTTTCTGATTTTATCCCATTTTCGCCCAATTTTGTGGCCGATTACATCCTCTATTTATATTTGCCCTCCCCACACGAGTCCGCCGCTCGTCTCTGTGAGGCAAGCTCTAATTCTCTGAGGGCAGCGAACTCCGCTTCCTTTGAGATGGAATTCACCCCCACCCATGTTCTGGAGACTCCCTTACGTGCTTCACGACGGACCCGAGCCGGCTCACCCTCCCCCCCCCTTAGACCGCTACGCTATCCACCACCCCTCCCACGTTCCTGTTTAAAAAAAAGGTAGAATGTTCAACGCTGGCCCACTGTGACCGGGGCTCAATTCCACCAGGTCGCGCCAGTATCGGCTCTGGCCAGGAGTGCCACTAGGGGGCGGTGATTGGCTGTCTGCCCCAGGGAGGGGAGGGAAGCTCATACGAGCTCGCTGCGTATAGGAGTGGCCCTGTGTGTTACGGTGACCGTGGCGGGCGCCGGCTCGGAGGAGGCGGTGCAGCGCTCACTACCGGTCTCAGGACTACGGCAGCGAGCTCTCATACGAGGGGGGGATAACTGACATGAACAAGAGAGAGAGGGTCTAATTGGCTACAAAAAAAAATTGGGAGAAGAAAATTGGGGAATAAAAAGCAAAAACAGAAAGTAAAAGAAATGTTAAGTCAGACGATTTGATGATGTTCTTTCTCTCTCCCCCCCGTCAGGGCGAATCGGACGCATGTACAGCGAGAGCTGCCTGGCCATCCTCACACGGCTCCTCGGGCTGAAGCAGGAGCACATCACCTCAGGTGAGCGTCCGCTCACACAGAACACCGAGCAGGAGCGCTGGTCTGGGATCAGGTGTCCCCTGTGTGTATCCTAACCTCAACCATTATGAGCTACAAGGCTGAGCTGATCCTGGATCAGCACTCAGGTGTTGCCTTTGTGCCTAAATCCACAAACTCTGAAACCAGGTGTGAAAGCACATGGAGAACAGGTAACTGCCCAAACAAAGGAAACACCAACATAAAGTGTCTTAATAGCATGGATGCAAACAGCGCCAGAACAGCTTCAGCGCTTGGCACAGATTCCACGGCCATCTGGGTGACCCGTGGATGAATCGCTTCAGATCCAGAAGAGTTTTTTTTGGGGGTGTCTTGAGTCTTGACGATTCCTAAAATGTATTTCTGCCACTCGTGAGTGAACTGCATTGAGCAAAAATATCTATTCAACTGTCAGGACCATTCAGTGAGGGCCACATGATATCATGTCATGTGTATCATTCAAGAGACCACTCCCATCAGGCATCTATTCTCTCAATGAGTGCGGGACATGTTATTGAATCTTCTGATGAAGTCCTGCTGACAACAGTAAGAAACATTCATTTTTTCCGTTGGCTCAGGCTGGCTATAGTTTTGGGCATATTTAGCTATGTAGGTTATGTTGTCTTTTTTGCCAAAGTTATGTCAGCGCTGTTTCTCATGCTAACTAGCACTGGGGGCGCTCAGTGCGATGCCAGGGGGCGCGTGTGACCAGAGGCGTTTCTCAGCGTGAGGGGTGCAAGAGCAAAAGGCAAACTTGAAGAAAACGTTAAAAACAACCGTTGACTAAACCGATTATGATAAATATGAAAGCAGCATATATATATATATTTTCTTTTTCGGTCCTAAACGCATAACTTTCCAGCTTTTTTGTGCGTAGCATCGTCTTTCCTTCCACAACCACGGCAGTCTCAAGATGGCCACATGGGGGCACTGTTTTTCAGTGGCGCTTGGAGCTTCATGCCACCACCGATATATAACCACACAGAAGCGTTTTTATCAGAAATGGTTAGGAGCAGATGGCCGTTATACATTATATTGATTGTTCTGCAGTATTATTATTCTTAATGACACGCACCAGTGCTGATATTAATACATCATGCTGCTGTGCTCTTTGCATATATATTGCTGCAGGGCTGAGGAGAGGGATATGATTTGAATATGATTTGAATATCCGCGTTTGGAAACACTGCAGGTGCATATTGAAGGTGTTTAGGATTTAGGGATGGGCATGAGTATGAGGGTTGTCGATAACCACGTCTCTATTCATTAATTATACAGGGTAGTATAATTCCAATATATAAGAAGGTGTGTGCGTGCGTGCGTGTGTGTGTTTGTGGTGTTAGGCATTTGCAGCATAATCAAGGTTACAATAAATAACAAAAATACAGAAGTGACATTTTCCGCTGTTTGGTCACGAGAGCGTCTCGCTTGCTGGTCAGTTCTCTGTTTGTGTCGAGAGATAAAAGCCCAGTGTACACAGCGTGGGAATTCAGCTTGATGTGTCCTCTGTTCAACTCGCAAGCTTCCATACACACAAGCAAACACCTGACTCCTCATGACTCCTCATGACTCATAATGACTCATCAGATCTGTGTGTGTGTGTGTGTGTGTGTGTGTGTGTGTGTGTGTGTGTGTGTGTGTGTGTGTGTGTGTGTGAGTGTGTGTGTGAGTGTGTGTGTGTGTGTGTGTGTGTGTGTGTGTGTGTGTGTGTGTGTGTGAGAGAGAGTGTGTGTGTGAGTGTGTGTGAGTGTGAGTGTGTGTGTGTGTGTGTGTTAGTGTGAGTGTGTGTGTGTGTGTGTGTGTGTGTGTGTGTGAGTGTGTGCGTGTGTGTGTTCAGTAAACCTCCGGAATAACAGACCAGTTTGGGCTGGCAGGATTATCCACGGAAATTCTCCAGACCTAAATATTTACAAGAGCAGGTCTCCCAAGGTGTGGAATTTAGGAGCCGAATGTGCCAAAGACATCAAGTTTAGGAGACTAGACAGAGAGAATCACGGAGTCCAGGTCTTAAAACACCATTGCCTAGTCCCAGGAGCTGTCAGAAAGTGATATGTTGTTGTATCTGCTGGGGAAATGCACGCACGCACGCACACACACACACACGCGCACACACACACACACACACACACACACACACACACACACACACACACACACACACACACACACAGACACACAGTCCATATCATCCATGGAAGGTGATTTAAACTGCAGTCGGGTGGTGGACAGCGTAGCGGTCTAACGCACCGTATCTTGGCTGGTCCTGTATGAGTGTGCGCTGCCTGTCAGGGTCGCGGTTCTAAACCCGTCTATACCAGACCGGCCCTGGTCATCAGCTCCGATCAGGGGCGGGGTGTTTGGCTGTCCACCCCAGGGGGAGGGGGGAGGGTGAGCCGGCTCGGGTCCGCCGTGAAGCATGTAAGGGAGTCTCCAGAACGTGGGTGGGGGAGAATCCCCTCTCGCTGCTGTCTGAGAATGAACTTGCCTCGTAGAGATGAGCGGCGGACTCGTGTGGGGAGGGTTAATCTAAATAAATAGAGGGTGTATTTGGCCACTAAATTGGGAGAAAGACGGGGGAAAAAACTACGGAAAACGATGAAAGGGATTTGATAAGTCTGTCTCTCTCTCTCCTCTCTCTCTCTCTCTCTCTCTCTCTCTCTCTCTCTCTCTCTCTCTCTCTCTCTCTCTCTCTCTCTCTCTCTCTCTCTCTCTCTCTCTCTCTCTCTCTCTCTCTCTCTCTCTCCTCTCTCTCTCTCTCTCTCTCTCTCTCTCTCCCTCCCTCTCTCTCTCTCTCTCTCTCTCTCTCTCTCTCTCTCTCTCTCTCTCTCTCTGTCCCGTGGGGTCCAGCTGTGGTGCAGACGTTTCGGGACCTGGTGTGGCTCTGTCCCCAGGTCACCGCCTCTGTGTGCCAGGCCATCCCGGGGTGTGAAGACTGCATTCAGGACAGTGAGGTGGGTCCAGCCCGCTTCCAGCACACAGTCACTGAGGGTGCATGTGAAGTGAGCGGGGGTGCACTGGTAGCTAGCTGCAGCGCACTGTGCTGGCTGCCAGTCTGCCTCTGTGTGTTTGGCTGTGGTGGTGCTGCTGCAGCCATTTGAGAATCTCCATTATGATGTTGGAGCTAGCTACATTAGCTATGCCTAGCTAACCATTTGCAAACTGGTCTCGCACACTAAAAAGTTGACTACGGGAGGCTGGTAGGTCAAAATTCTCTGTAACACCAAACAGATGCCACGTGACAGAGCGTGAGACAAGATCAGAGAACGCCGCCTGGCTGTTGGACCCTCGCAGAGCCGGGCCTGGGGGGGTCACAGTCCTGCTGGACCCTCGTAGAGCCGGGCCTGGGGGGGGTCACAGTCCTGCTGGACCCTCTTAGAGCCGGGCCTGGGGGTCACAGTCCTGCTGGACCCTCTTAGAGCCGGGCCTGGGGGTCACAGTCCTGCTGGACCTCGCAGAGCCGGGCCTGGGGGGGGTCACAGTCCTGCTGGACCCTCGTAGAGCCGGGCCTGGGGGTCACAGTCCTGTAGAGCCGGGCCTGGGGGTCACAGTCCTGCTGGACCCTCGCAGAGCCGGGCCTGGGGGTCACAGTCCTGTTGGACCCTCTTAGAGCCGGGCCTGGGGGTCACAGTCCTGCTGGACCCTCGCAGAGCCGGGCCTGGGGGTCACAGTCCTGTTGGACCCTCGCAGAGCCGGGCCTGGGGGGGGTCACAGTCCTGCTGGACCCTCGCAGAGCCGGGCCTGGGGGTCACAGTCCTGCTGGACCCTCTTAGAGCCGGGCCTGGGGGTCACAGTCCTGCTGGACCCTCGCAGAGCCGGGCCTGGGGGGGGTCACAGTCCTGCTGGACCCTCGCAGAGCCGGGCCTGGGGGTCACAGTCCTGCTGGACCCTCATAGAGCCGGGCCTGGGGGGGTCACAGTCCGCGGTAGGGTGTCAACATTTCAGAGGTTTCAACGAAATTGGGATCCTAACCGTAAAACGGTGCCCCCAAAATTAAAACCACAGAGCGGTCATCACAAAACCACCTCTAGCAGGCCCCCTGATCGTCGTCATGCAACAATGCTGTAGCATCTTCCGCAGTCGGGCCATATTCTGAGAATTCACATGGAAGTTTATTAATATTTCTTATCGGTAAAACAGGAAATCGTTTTTTGGGGAAATTGTCACACAGTCATATTCCCGTCTGACAGCCCTATAAGGACCCCAGCCCCTGGCCAGTTGCAACACAAAAGAGATAACCCTAACCCTAATAAATAGGGTCCTTCCCTAACCCTAACCCTAACCCTATAAGGACCCTTCCCTAACCCTAACCCTATAAGGGTCCTTCTTTCTGCTCCAGAAGTGCGTTCCTGTGTTTCACAGCCCGTCTCTCTAGTCCTGCTCCCTGTGGACACACTCCTCTCTCTGCGGATATCTGAGGAAGGAAGTTTCACACGATACTACGCAGTAATCGTGCCCAAAGTAGGCCCTTTGAAGTGCGCATGATAAAAGTGCATTTCTGCCCGTTCTTAAGGAACGTGAGCAGCTGAAACCACGTCAAGTTGTCTGTTGAAAATCATAGAAAATAATTGTAAGGAATTTGAGTTATTGCTGTTACAATGAATGCATTTAGCCCTGCCCTGTTGCCAGTCCTTTTTGCAAAAGCAATCTGTGTTTCCTGTCAAGACCAGAAATGCTAAACCACTTTCGACAGCCAGCAGACAAGCTAAATATACCGTTGGAAATAATTACGCACTTCCCCCCCGTTTGCTGTTCCATTATCTGTCCCAGGGGAAGCAGGCGTTGATCTGGCTGCTGGGCGTTCACGGGGACCAGATCTCTATCGCCCCCTACGTGCTGGAGGAGTACATTGATGGACTGAAGACGGAGCTGTCCCCCTTGGTGAAGACTGAGCTCCTGACCGCCACGGTTCGGCTGTTCCTGTCCCGCCCGGCCGAGGCCCAGGACATGCTGGGGCGCCTGCTGCACTACTGCATCGGTGAGACAGCCCTGATGATCTCTCCTCCTTGGGACAGCCCTGATCGCGCGACGAGAGAAACATACTCTCCTCCTTGGGACAGCCCTGATCGCGGGACGAGAGAAACATACTCTCCCTCCTTGGGACAGCCCTGATCACGGGACGAGAGAAACATACTCTCCCTCCTTGGGACAGCCCTGATCACGGGACGAGAGAAACATACTCTCCCTCCTTGGGACAGCCCTGATCGCAGGACGAGAGAAACATACTCTCCCTCCTTGCGCCCGGATACATCTAATGCTCTAACACCGTCTACACCATCGCCAATGTTTAGTTTAGTTCAGCTTATTTTACATTTCACTTCACAAAAAGACAATACAGATTACATCCCGATGTGCATGTTGGCGCCGCTGTTTCTGCCGTCTTCTCAAGATAAACATAAAAACAACCTTGTTGTGGTCTCCCGCGTGCGGTCTAGTGGTTTCAACGTCCGGCGCTGGCCACGGCGACCGGGTTCGATTCCCCGTCGCGCCAGAGTCGGCTCTGGTCGGGAGTGCCATCGGGCGGCAATTGGCTGTCGCCCCAGGGAGAGGGGAGGAAGCCGACACAGTTCGCTGCGCACAGGAGTGGTTCTGGGGTGCCGGAATTACAGTCGACGGCACGACGAGTGTTGTCTCGGAGGAGGTCACAGGGCTACGGCAGCGAACTACGAGGGAGTGGATTGAACTAAGCACAGCGGGTAATTGGCTGCCAAATTGGGAGAAAAATGCGGTAAAATCGGAAAAGAATACAAATTAAAATGACAAATTAAAAAAACTACCTTGTTGTGCAGAATCAGAAGTACGTGAACAATGCTGCTGGCGTTGGGTACGCATACGCATGATTCAGTTAAATATATTTAGGCCTTTACAGACGCATGAAGGGTGAATCCTGGGTCCTCAAACCCCTTTTTTATACTTTATAGAAGTGGCAGAAACACAGCGAGCCTAGGAGCGTTTAGCGGTGAGGTTCAGGGGAACTTCAGGGTCGGTGTGGTCCACGTCAGACGGCCTTTAAAACATTCATTCTGAGTTGAGCTTCACAGATGCGCTGGTTCCTGATATGTTTGTTACAAAAAAAGGAGAAGTTTGTGGTGATGGCGTGACTCTTTATCTTGGTGGTATAAATATAAATAAATGTAAATGTAATGTAGTGGTGAGCTGTTCCCTCTGGTCTGAGTGCGGAACGTTTGCCTGGTTCCCTCTTCTGAGAAGCGTTGTGATTGGGTGAGGACGGAGATAGTGATGCAAAGCTGATGAGTTCCCAAGAAACCGATTCATATCAGTGATCTGGGCAGCAGACTGCAAACCCCAGACTGTTTCATATTTAACACTCCTGGCATATCAGGTAGCTAGAGTGGTTCTGTGTGGCTCAGTAGGTAGAGTGTGGTTCTGTGTGTCTCAGTAGGTAGAGTGTGGTTCTGTGTGGCTCAGTAGGTAGAGCGTGGTTCTGTGTGTCTCAGTAGGTAGAGCGTGGTTCTGTGTGTCTCAGTAGGTAGAGTGTGGTTCTGTGTGGCTCAGTAGGTAGAGTGTGGTTCTGTGTGTCTCAGTAGGTAGAGCGTGGTTCTGTGTGTCTCAGTAGGTAGAGTGTGGTTCTGTGTGGCTCAGTAGGTAGAGTGTGGTTCTGTGTGGCTCAGTAGGTAGATCGTGGTTCTGTGTGGCTCAGTAGGTAGCGTGGTTCTGTGGCTCAGTAGGTAGAGTGTGGTTCTGTGTGGCTCAGTAGGTAGAGCGTGGTTCTGTGTGGCTCAGTAGGTAGAGTGTGGTTCTGTGTGGCTCAGTAGGTAGAGCGTGGTTCTCTGTGTCTCAGTAGGTAGAGTGTGGTTCTGTGTGGCTCAGTAGGTAGAGCGTGGTTCTGTGTGTCTCAGTAGGTAGAGCGTGGTTCTGTGTGTCTCAGTAGGTAGAGCGTGGTTCTGTGTGGCTCAGTAGGTACAGCGTGGTTCTGTGTGTCTCAGTAGGTAGAGCGTGGTTCTGTGTGGCTCAGTAGGTAGAGCGTGGTTCTGTGTGGCTCAGTAGGTAGAGCGTGGTTCTGTGTGGCTCAGTAGGTAGAGTGTGGTTCTGTGTGGCTCAGTAGGTAGAGTGTGGTTCTGTGTGGCTCAGTAGGTAGAGCGTGGTTCTGTGTGTCTCAGTAGGTAGAGCATGGTTCTGTGTGTCTCAGTAGGTAGGCGTGGTTCTGTGTGGCTCAGTAGGTAGAGCGTGGTTCTGTGTGGCTCAGTAGGTAGAGCGTGGTTCTATGTGGCTCAGTAGGTAGAGGATGGTTCTGTGTGGCTCAGTAGGTAGAGCGTGGTTCTGTGTGTCTCAGTAGGTAGAGTGTGGTTCTGTGTGGCTCAGTAGGTAGATCGTGGTTCTGTGTGGCTCAGTAGGTAAAGCGTGGTTCTGTGGCTCAGTAGGTAGAGCGTGGTTCTGTGTGGCTCAGTAGGTAGAGCGTGGTTCTGTGTGGCTCAGTAGGTAGAGTGTGGTTCTGTGTGGCTCAGTAGGTAGAGCGTGGTTCTGTGTGTCTCAGTAGGTAGAGTGTGGTTCTGTGTGGCTCAGTAGGTAGAGCGTGGTTCTGTGTGTCTCAGTAGGTAGAGCGTGGTTCTGTGTGTCTCAGTAGGTAGAGCGTGGTTCTGTGTGGCTCAGTAGGTACAGCGTGGTTCTGTGTGTCTCAGTAGGTAGAGCGTGGTTCTGTGTGGCTCAGTAGGTAGAGCGTGGTTCTGTGTGGCTCAGTAGGTAGAGCGTGGTTCTGTGTGGCTCAGTAGGTAGAGTGTGGTTCTGTGTGGCTCAGTAGGTAGAGTGTGGTTCTGTGTGGCTCAGTAGGTAGAGCGTGGTTCTGTGTGGCTCAGTAGGTAGAGCGTGGTTCTGTGTGGCTCAGTAGGTAGAGTGTGGTTCTGTGTGGCTCAGTAGGTAGAGTGTGGTTCTGTGTGGCTCAGTAGGTAGAGTGTGGTTCTGTGTGGCTCAGTAGGTAGATCGTGGTTCTGTGTGGCTCAGTAGGTAAAGCGTGGTTCTGTGGCTCAGTAGGTAGAGCGTGGTTCTGTGTGGCTCAGTAGGTAGAGCGTGGTTCTGTGTGGCTCAGTAGGTAGAGTGTGGTTCTGTGTGGCTCAGTAGGTAGAGCGTGGTTCTGTGTGTCTCAGTAGGTAGAGTGTGGTTCTGTGTGGCTCAGTAGGTAGAGCGTGGTTCTGTGTGTCTCAGTAGGTAGAGCGTGGTTCTGTGTGTCTCAGTAGGTAGAGCGTGGTTCTGTGTGGCTCAGTAGGTACAGCGTGGTTCTGTGTGTCTCAGTAGGTAGAGCGTGGTTCTGTGTGGCTCAGTAGGTAGAGCGTGGTTCTGTGTGGCTCAGTAGGTAGAGCGTGGTTCTGTGTGGCTCAGTAGGTAGATCGTGGTTCTGTGTGGCTCAGTAGGTAAAGCGTGGTTCTGTGGCTCAGTAGGTAGAGCGTGGTTCTGTGTGGCTCAGTAGGTAGAGCGTGGTTCTGTGTGGCTCAGTAGGTAGAGTGTGGTTCTGTGTGGCTCAGTAGGTAGAGCGTGGTTCTGTGTGTCTCAGTAGGTAGAGTGTGGTTCTGTGTGGCTCAGTAGGTAGAGCGTGGTTCTGTGTGTCTCAGTAGGTAGAGCGTGGTTCTGTGTGTCTCAGTAGGTAGAGCGTGGTTCTGTGTGGCTCAGTAGGTACAGCGTGGTTCTGTGTGTCTCAGTAGGTAGAGCGTGGTTCTGTGTGGCTCAGTAGGTAGAGCGTGGTTCTGTGTGGCTCAGTAGGTAGAGCGTGGTTCTGTGTGGCTCAGTAGGTAGAGTGTGGTTCTGTGTGGCTCAGTAGGTAGAGTGTGGTTCTGTGTGGCTCAGTAGGTAGAGCGTGGTTCTGTGTGGCTCAGTAGGTAGAGCATGGTTCTGTGTGTCTCAGAACCCATTACCACTGAATTCTGTACATCTACCCAATTGTCATCACCACTGCCTACTTGCTCAATACTTCTTGTATATGTATCCCTGCTTACTCCTCATTTATATTTTAAAAAAATTACTAACCTTTTCCTTCCCAGTGTTACAGGTATGGTATGCAGCTGCCTACAACGATGTCTATCGCTGTATTACTGCACTGATCTCTTGCGCAAACTATGATTGTTCCTACCATGTATTAATGCACATGTTGTTAGCCACTCTGGATAAGAGCATCTGCTAAATGTAAATGACATTTAGCAGACGCTCTTATCCAGAACGACTTACTTGGTTAACATTTTTTTACATACATACTTTACATACAATCCATTTATACAGCTGGATATTTTTACTGAAGCAATTCAGGTTAAGTGCCTTTAGCTCAAGGGTACAACAGCAGTGCCCCCACCACCTGGGAATCGAACCTGCAACCTCTGAGTTACAGCCCAGTCCCCTAACCATTCTGCTACTACTATACTGCGAAGGTTGTGGCTCCTGTGTTTGATTGTGCAGTGGAAACGGTCTCTGACTGGTCCTGTTCCCTGTGTTGCGCCTGTAGAGGACGAGAGGGACGTGTGTGTGCGGGACAGCGCTGATGTGTTACCGCCTGCTGAGGTGTGGCGTGGAGGAGGCCAGGAGGGTGCTGGGGGGGCCCAAATCCGACCCCTCCCTGGGCGTGATCACGGGCCGGCCCGAGGAGCCCATCAACAGCTGGGTCCCCCACTTCAACACCCTGCAGCCGGTGTCCAGCCCAGAGTCCTGGCCCATGCTCACCACCGGGGGGCGCTCCCAGCTGCTGCCCCAGAGCGCCGCGGAGCCGGTCCTGGGAGGTGAGCCCGTCTCTGGGGCGGCGGGAAGGGAAGCTTTAAGATTTTAAGATTAGTTTCTGCTGGAAAAAAACCTGATTGATTCTGTAGGTTTTAGCTAACGTGGAGTTTTCTTGAATTGCCTCTCCCTCTCCTCTCTCTCTCTCTCTCCCCCTCCCCCTCTCTCTCTCCCCTCCCCCTCCTCTCCCCCCCCTCTCTCTCCCCCTCCCCCCTCTCTCTCCCTCTCTCTCTCTCTCTCCCTCTTCTCTCTCTCTCTCCCTCTTCTCTCTCTCTCTCTCTCTCTCTCTCTCTTCTCTCTCTCTCCCTCTTCTCTCTCTCTCTCTCTCTCTCTCTCTCTCTTCTCTCTCTCTCCTCTCTCACTCCCTCTCCGTTCTGTTGTCATGTTCTCTGCCAAAAGCCGTTCTCAGCTGGGTGCAACACAAGAGACCTCGGCCTTGAGAAGGACAGTGGAAATATTTCCACCGCTACATTTTATTGCTCCGTAACATGTTCCAAGGAATGTTCTTTTGTGTTTGTTGGTTTAGTGTAAACAGGGCCCCGTTTGGTCCTGTTGTCACTGAAGAAAGCTGCAGCATTGTGCTTCTTATGAGGCCAGATTTACAGCGACGTCTGGGGCCAGAGTCCTCAGTTCGGAAGACAGTGGAAAATACTGGAGCGCTTATATTTCTGGCCTTTCATTTCCTTCAGTTCTTGGCACTGTGTGGCTCAGTGGGTAGAGCGTGGTTCTGTGTGGCTCAGTAGGTAGAGCGTGGTTCTGTGTGGCTCAGTAGGTAGAGCGTGGTTCTGTGTGGCTCAGTAGGTAGAGCATGGTTCTGTGTGGCTCAGTAGGTAGAGCGTGGTTCTGTGTGTCTCAGTAGGTAGAGCGTGGTTCTGGGTGTCTCAGTAGGTAGAGCGTGGTTCTGTGTGTCTCAGTAGGTAGAGTGTGGTTCTGTGTGGCTCAGTAGGTAGAGCGTGGTTCTGTGTGGCTCAGTAGGTAGAGCGTGGTTCTGTGTGTCTCAGTAGGTAGAGCGTGGTTCTGTGTGGCTTAGTAGGTAGAGTGTGGTTCTGTGTGTCTCAGTAGGTAGAGTGTGGTTCTGTGTGTCTCAGTAGGTAGAGTGTGGTTCTGTGTGGCTCAGTAGGTAGAGCGTGGTTCTGTGTGGCTCAGTAGGTAGAGCGTGGTTCTGTGTGGCTTAGTAGGTAGAGTGTGGTTCTGTGTGTCTCAGTAGGTAGAGTGTGGTTCTGTGTGTCTCAGTAGGTAGAGTGTGGTTCTGTGTGTCTCAGTAGGTAGAGCGTGGTTCTGTGTGGCTCAGTAGGTAGAGCGTGGTTCTGTGTGTCTCAGTAGGTAGAGCGTGGTTCTGTGTGGCTCAGTAGGTAGAGTGTGGTTCTGTGTGTCTCAGTAGGTAGAGTGTGGTTCTGTGTGTCTCAGTAGGTAGAGTGTGGTTCTGTGTGGCTCAGTAGGTAGAGCATGGTTCTGTGTGGCTCAGTAGCTTGCCTCATAGAGACGAGCGGCGGACTCGTGTGGGGAGGGTAAATCTAAATAAATAGAGGGTGTAATTGGCCACTAAATTGAGGAGAAAAAAATAAAATAATACTGATATAAATGTGCTGACTGGCGCATGCTCTGTTACACAGCTGCAGGGCCTGAAGAGATGACAGCAGACGGGACAGCGGACGGGACGGGGGAGTTGTGTCTGACCCTGGAGCCCACTCTGTCCCCGGAGGACTTTGAGAAGCACTGGCTGCGGCTGGAGATGGCCCACAGCGAGGGCCTGGCCCGCCCTGCCTCCCCCCCAGAGACCCTGCAGGCCGCCCTGCAGCTGGTCAAAATCCAGGCCCTGGCGTTCAGCAGGCCCGACGCCTCGCCCTGGAAGGCCTACCTGTACGCCCACAGCCCTGGCTCCCTGATCCTGGCCGAGCTGCTGCAGACCGGCTCGGACCCGGACGCCGTCCAGCTGACGGTCAAACAGGAGCCCGAGGACCAGCTGGGGCTCAGGGCGTTCGTGTCCTGTCTGCAGAGCGTGTTACGCACTCTGACCAGCGACGCTTCGTGATCTCTTGTCTCCGTCTGATCGGAGTGTCAAACACACGCCCTCTACGCCTGATCAGAGTCTCAAACACACGCCCTCTATGCCTGCTCGGGGGGTCAAACACACGCCCTCTCCGCCTGATCGGAGTCTCAAACACACGCCCTCTACGCCTGCTCGGAGGGTCAAACACACGCCCTCTACGCCTGATCAGAGTCTCAAACACACGCCCTCTACGCCTGCTCGGAGGGTCAAACACACGCCCTCTACGCCTGATCAGAGTGTCAAACACACGCCCTCTACGCCTGATCGGGAGGGTCAAACACACGCCCTCTCCGTCTGATCAGAGGGTCAAACACACGCCCTCTACGCCTGATCGAGTCTCAAACACACGCCCTCTACGCCTGATCGGAGTCTCAAACACACGCCCTCTACTCCTGCTCGGAGTCTCAAGCACACGCCCTCTACGCCTGATCAGAGGGTCAAACACACGCCCTCTACGCCTGATCGGGGTCTACGCTAGAGTTTAATCACACCCACCCACCAAATGAGTTTCACTGGAAATTATTTTGTTTCAGACCGGTAAAAAAGAAATGTAACAAAAAACAGGTTTCCTTTTAAAACCTTTTTTGTTTGTTTTGTTTTTGTGTGCATATGCTTATGAATATTATGATGGTGGTGGCACATTGCTTATTTAAGGAACTGGTGTGATCAAATATCCGCATGTTTATCAAACACTCTGATGCACAATGGAGCATTTTCAGTGACGCACACTGGCAAAGCCCTCTGTTCTTGCTCAAATTTGGCATTGTCGTCATTGGTGTGAGGTTTGCGCTGTTTTGTTAAACCTGAACCAGACCCTGACTGAGCTGAAGTCCACACCTGCTCTTTCATGTAATTATCCGATCAAAGGTCGATGTCATCAAAAGATAACAGGTCGACTGTATGGCCTAGAACACAGGTGTCAAACTCATTCCATCGAGGGCCGAGTGTGTGCAGGTTTCTGTTGCAACCAATGCACTACACCAGGTTATTTCACTAATTAGCTCACTTCTTCAACTAAGGAGGGAACCTAATTGAAATCACCTGGTGTAATGCACTGGTTACAACAAAAACCTGCACACACTCGGCCCACGATGGAATGAGTTTGACACCCCTGGCCTAGAACAATGGTGCCCAACCTCGGTCCTGGGGGCCCACTGTGTGTGCTGGTTTTTGTTCCTGCTAGTCTCTTGATCAATTAAGGTTGTTGAAAACATCTGTCTAAGTTCTACCATTTTCTTCTTTGAGCTTATTTTAACACAATGCAGGTTTGGCTCGTTGCCAATTGCTTTGTCATTGAATTCTTCATTTTCCACAAATGGTTTCTGTGACCAGCTGTTCACTTTAAAAAATAAGGCCCCCACTGATTTCACCTGTCTACAATTTAATCAATTAAAAGATGTAACCTCTTTGTAAAGGAATCATGTGTCATACAGTGCGTTACAGAAAATGAGAGCAATAGTGACTGATTAAATGTCCTGGGATGTAGCTATTTCTGACATGGTCTTAACCGTGTGAAATCGTTTAATATAAATAAAAAGTGCAATTAAGAACAATTAACAGCTATTTCTGACATATGGTCTTAACAGTGTGAAATTTTACATTTTACATTTTAATATAAATAAAAAGTGTCTAATTAAGAACAATTAACAGCTCAGTTAAAACAATAGAGAGGCTAATCAATTAACATTGGGAAAGAAAAGGTTGTGGGTGTTTTTTTTTTTTTTTTTTTTTTTTTTTTAAACAAGTAAACCATTGCTAGATGGACAGTGTTCAGTGGGTGGAGTCTGAAGAGGTGGGTTTTGAGTCTCTTGAGGAAGATTGGGGACCACTGGCCTGACCGAACAGGTCACCAGAACCAGGGCCTGTATGTACAAAGATTCTAAGAGCAGGAGTGCTGATCTGGAGGATCAGTTTAGAACACACCAGAACCTAGCTCAAGAATGGATATGGTTAGCTCATAATGGATATATATGGACAGGGGAAACCTGATCCTAGATCAGCACTCCTACTCTTAGAATCTTTGTACGGGAATTGAAAATCAAGCAGCTTCGCGGTTTGCCAGAGGAGGCGGAGCGGAGGGGTCTGGCTGGGGTGTAGGGTGTGATAGAGGAGGGGTCTGGCTGGGGTGTAGGGTGTGATAGAGGAGGGTGTGGCTGGGGTGTAGGGTGTGATAGAGGAGGGGTCTGGCTGGGGTGTAGGGTGTGATAGGCGGAGGGGTCTGGCTGGGGTGTAGGGTGTGATAGAGGAGGGGTCTGGCTGGGGTGTAGGGTGTGATAGAGGAGGGGTCTGGCTGGGGTGTAGGGTGTGATAGAGGAGGGGTCTGGCTGGGGTGTAGGGTGTGATAGAGGAGGGGTCTGGCTGGGGTGTAGGGTGTGATAGAGGAGGGGTCTGGCTGGGGTGTAGGGTGTGATAGAGGAGGGGTCTGGCTGGGGTGTAGGGTGTGATAGAGGAGGGGTCTGGCTGGGGTGTAGGGTGTGATAGAGGAGGGGTCTGGCTGGGGTGTAGGGTGTGATAGAGGAGGGGTCTGGCTGGGGTGTAGGGTGTGATAGAGGAGGGGTCTGGCTGGGGTGTAGGGTGTGATAGAGGAGGGGTCTGGCTGGGGTGTAGGGTGTGATAGAGGAGGGGTCTGGCTGGGGTGTAGGGTGTGATAGAGGAGGGGTCTGGCTGGGGTGTAGGGTGTGATAGAGGAGGGGTCTGGCTGGGGTGTAGGGTGTGATAGAGGAGGGTCTGGCTGGGGTGTAGGGAGTGATAGAGGAGGGGTCTGGCTGGGGTGTAGGGTGTGATAGAGGAGGGGTCTGGCTGGGGTGTCTGGATAGAGGAGGGGTCTGGCTGGGGTGATAGAGGTGTGATAGAGGAGGGGGTCTGGCTGGGGTGTAGGGTGTGATAGAGGAGGGGTCTGGCTGGGGTGTAGGGTGTGATAGAGGAGGGGTCTGGCTGGGGTGTAGGGTGTGATAGAGGAGGGGTCTGGCTGGGGTGTAGGGTGTGATAGAGGAGGGGTCTGGCTGGGGTGTAGGGTGTGATAGAGGAGGGGTCTGGCTGGGGTGTAGGGTGTGATAGAGGAGGGGAGGTAAGGGGGAGCAGTTCCTCCAGCCGCCTGGAAGGCATTGTACATACAGACCCTGGTGCACTCTTGCTGGCCCAGAAGGGGGAGACAGCGGTGTGAATGTATCGGTAGTTTGAGGGCCGTGGATGAGAACCTGCAGCAGAACCTGCACCCTTCACATGAACACTAACGGATAGGACCAGGCCGTGATGCATGCAAGTGCTTTCTTCTTTCTCTAAATTTATAGTTTCTAATTTTCCCCGTTTTTCCTCTAAATTTGGTTGCCAACTATATCCTCTATTTATCTCAATTCACCCTCCCCCGACGAGTCCCCCGCCCGTCCCCCGGGTAACGAGACCATTTCTCCCGGGCCGGTAGATCCGCCTCCTGCTCCGGGCCGGACCCGAGCCGGCTCACCCTTTACTGCGTGACCGCTCCGTGTGGAAGAGTCCGCATATACTGACAAAGTAGGGCGTGCGTCGGCCTCTTCTGACCAAATCACAGGACGTCGCTAGCCAGCTCTCCTGGCAAGATTAGCCACCTTTAGCTAAAATGAAGATTGAATGCCCGTTAAAAACACTAGTTGCAAATTAATAACATTTTACACGTATTAAACATGATTGATATGGGAAGAATTTGTATACCTTTGTATAAGCTTTGTGGACATTGAAGGGCGAGTTGAATTCATCTGGAGTTTGTTCATTTAATGCTGCGACGTGCGCGTGCAGCGGAGACGTGAGGTAAGCGCGTGAGCGTCCGCTGCAGAAAGTGACGCAGATCATAAGAGCGATTACTTCCCTCGGCTGGGGACTCGGGTCTTCAGCTCTAAAGCGGGCTAATCGTGTCTCTTGTGGCGTTGGGTTCGGTTCGAACTCGCTGCAGTCAGAACCAACTCCGTCACACGTGCAACGCTTAGAGGCTTCATAGGTATTCGATCAATTGGGGAGTCGCTCTTTAATGACGAGGCCCGGACAACCCTGCCCCTCCCGTGTCGCTCTTTAATGACGAGGCCCGACAACCCTGCCCCTCCCATGGGAGTCGCCCTTTAATGACGCCGACAACCCTGCCCCTCCCGTGGGAGTCGCTCTTTAATGACGAGGCCCGGACAACCCTGCCCCATCCCGTGGGAGACGCGATGGCCAATCAGCACCGGCCATGCGGAATTGGAGACGCTACAAAATTACACTGAAATGCTGCGTAAAACTAAATAAATTAGATTAATTAACATTGTATAATACATGTAAATTACACCTTACAAGTTACAATGGATTGTTGTTTCCAATTTAATTGAATTATTGATATTTCTAATAAATGTTAAAAACACTTGAATTTTTGCCTCATTTCAGACACTTTAATTATGTAACATTTTGAATACTTAAGATACGTTTAACTACACCGTAAAATAAATTGTGCTTGTGTGTAGCTACACTGTAAACATTATTTATTGTTTCAACTTGATTTAGGTAAGATACCGCCCTAACTTAACTCATTTAGGTGGAGCTGAAACAAATCTTTTATTTTATAGACCGACGCATGATTTGAGAAGAAAAGCTAAATTGACAAAAAGCTATAAATATCGTGGGGATATTGATAACAATAAAATAAAGCTTTTTAGATTGAACTACTTTAAATGGGAAACATCTACATACTTAATATCACAATATATTCATACTGGTCACACAAATAGACGTATTTATTAAGGGGGCCGTTTTGCCCCAAACTCCTCTACGTGTTTACTGTTCGCTACGCTGGCTCTGGTGTAAAAGCTCAAATCCTGTCGCAGCGAATAAGACGAGACCGTTTATCGCCGGTAAAGCGGAACAACAGCTTATTGTCTTACCTTTTTAACTCGAACTCATATCAACTTCATTTCTGCCGTCTAAGCAACAAGTGCTCCTATCTGTGAAATATTTCAGTTTATCTCAAATGACAGTCCTACGAACTACTCTGCACTGAATTCGAGGTAAGCGATATGTATGTTCTTAAACTAAGCTAGCTTCGTTAAATAACATAAAAACCATTTAATTAAAAAATAGATATTATTATGGCTACGGTTTATCCGATAAATTCTGCTTTTTCTTTTTTCAGAAAACGTCAAACTATTCGCAAGAAAACAGTTCGCTTGGTCGGCTTTAGCATGTTGCGTCTTTGACCTGATCTTCGGACCGAAAGAGATGAAAGAGCCTGAATCGTAACAGGTGAGATGAAACTGCGGATGTTCTTTATGTTCAGTCAGATTACGGAGCCGCTGTACACGAGACGGAAAGTTTGGAGTACTATATTCGGTTCTTAAATTATTTTTAGGTTTTGTGTTTCCTCCCCAGAGGATTTTGGTTTAGAAGCATAACTCTGGGGGGGTAGTGATGTTTACACACTGTCCTACGATAAAGACATTTGGGGTTAACCGTTTAGACTACAGTTAATTCATGAACTGCATCTGAGTGTGTTTGTAAACGACGTTGCGCAGCCATGGCTTTCAATCGCGCAGAAGTTAGTTGGTAACACCCGCGTCAAGCTGCGATAGTGTGACACGAGTGATGATTGATCACTTCGCAAACCGAAAGCGCATTTGGATTAAAATGCGTGTGGAAGTGTAGGTGTGGCGTGAGGGTGTGTGAAATGGCTGAATTGAATGAGACGGCCGAGAGCTTGAAGCCCTGCGCATATTTCCGCACATTTCCGCGCAATTATGAGCAGAGGATTGTGTAATATCTTGGGATAATACTAATAACTGAGACGGAGACTGAATAACTGTTGGATGCTGGGTCTTTATTCAGTTAAAAGGCACACACTCACGTGTCTCCTATGCTGCTATTACCTAGACAATCCCATAGATGGGACTGGTACTATGATTTAATGAGTGTATAATGAGTTACTACCAATACACTACATTCCTCCCTTTTAAAGGAAAGACCTCTGAAAGAAAACTAGGTTTCTTCCCCTAGAAAAACTAAACAAAAAAAAAAACAAAGCAACATTTCCTCTAATGTAACTTAAATCTGTACTTTCAACATTTACTATTAACCTGTGTCTCAGGTTTTAACCTTACCGTTGTCCTGCTTTCCATAACCATAAACAATAACAATGTGTTCCTTAACACTTTTTTTCCCCAAAGCCTACTAAACTAAACTAAACAAGGGGAGAGGTAGACTGCTCTATCCTTGCATTCCAAGTCTAAGGGGTTATTCTGCCCTTGTGCCAGACTTGGGTCCTAAACTAAACTTCACAAGTTCAGTCTTTGTGGATTGATGCGCACTCGTTCTGGGTAATGTGGTTCTCTGTGTCTCAGTAGGTAGAGCGTGGTTCTGTGTGGCTCAGTAGGTAGAGCGTGGTTCTGTGTGTCTCAGTAGGTAGAGCGTGGTTCTGTGTGGCTCAGTAGGTAGAGCGTGGTTCTGTGTGTCAGTAGGTAGAGCGTGGTTCTGTGGCTCAGTAGGTAGAGAGTGGTTCTGTGTGGCTCAGTAGGTAGAGCGTGGTTCTGTGTGTCTCAGTAGGTAGAGCGTGGTTCTGTGTGTCTCAGTAGGTAGAGCGTGGTTCTGTGTGTCTCAGTAGGTAGAGCATGGTTCTGTGTGGCTCAGTAGGTAGAGCATGGTTCTGTGTGGCTCAGTAGGTAGAGCATGGTTCTGTGTGTGTCTCAGTAGGTAGAGCGTGGTTCTGTGTGTCTCAGTAGGTATGGTTCTGTGTGGCTCAGTAGGTAGAGCGTGGTTCTGTGTGGCTCAGTAGGTAGAGCGTGGTTCTGTGTGTCTCAGTAGGTAGAGCGTGGTTCTGTGTGTCTCAGTAGGTAGAGCGTGGTTCTGTGTGGCTCAGTAGGTAGAGCGTGGTTCTGTGTGGCTCAGTGGTGAGCGTGGTTCTGTGTGTCTCAGTAGGTAGAGCGTGGTTCTGTGTGGCTCAGTAGGTAGAGCGTGGTTCTGTGTGTCTCAGTAGGTAGAGCACAGCGTTGGCAACGCTTAGGTTGTGGGTTCAATCCCCACTGGGGCCACATATACATTAAAACATTATGCATTCAAAACTGCTGTTAGTCGCTTTGGATAAAAGCGTTTGCTAAATGGTGTATATTATTATTATTAACGGCGCATTGTGGCTTGTGATGCTGGTGGGTCTGCAGTGGAACCCCAGGCATAGCTGGAATGTCTCTTGGTCCAGTTGAAGTCTGCAGCGGCTTTGCAGGGGTGATTCTCGCAGGTGTCCTCAAAGAGTGAGCTGGTCCAGGAACAAACTCACTGGTGCTATGAGTTTCCGAAGTGACTCTGCTGGTAGACGGCACTGCAAAGTCTGTTGTCAGGTTTGGGTCATCACCTGAGTGTTTGTTCTCCAGGGCTTCTGCTCTTGAGAGTAGCAGGTGGTCAATGTGAGCGGTGCGCTCTCTCAGACCATGATGAACGAGGTCAGGGACCGGTCCAAGGCGCTTAACCACAGTTGCTCTCGACCACTTTTCCTTCCCCTCACGGAAGTTTCTGACACGAACCGAGTCACCCTTAGACAGGCTTCTCAGCTTTGATGTCACTTTTGTTTTTTTTGTTGTTAGGCAGGCAGTGTGGTATAATGGTTGTAGGTATGAACTGGGCTTTTGTTTTTGTTGTTAAGGCAGTGTGGTATAATGGTTGCAGGTTCAATCCCCAGGTGGGACACTGCTGTTGTACCCTTGAGCTAAAGGTACTTAACCTGAATTGTTTCAGTTACCTGAAGCCGGGCTGAGCCAGTGCACTGCTTTCACTAAATTAAACGTTTATTTCTCAAACTCGCGTGTACACTAGTTATGTGCAGGGGCATCCATTTTGAAGCTGCCTGTGCAAATGTGTCTTCATTCTTTGTACAGGCATTCCTGCACAATGTTTACGCAGCGTGAGTGCTCATGAACTTCCTGCGATTGTTCCTGATTGATTCCTCACCTCACAGAACTTTGCGGGAGCAGGAGACCTAAACGAAAACCATGTGAAATGGCTGAAAAGAAGCGAAGTGTTTTGTGGTGTTACTTCAGGGCATGCGGAATAAGCAGGGCAAGCTGTGACACGTGCAGTACGATGGTGCAACCCTGGTAATACCACTAATCTATTTAAACATTTAAAACGTAAACACCCCGACCAATATGAAGAAAGCCAGTCAAAAAAGAGGGAGATTCCCAAAGAAGCACACCAAGAACTCAGACGTCCACTGAGAGTCCACTGATGGCATCATTTTTAAGAGGCAGAGCATATCCAGGTATATAGTCAAACAGATAACATTTGCCAGTCTTCAAGAGGTTGATAGTTTATTTTAGTCAAATTCGTTCATGCAGCATGCCTGTATTGAATTTAGTACCTCTACTTGTAAGCTAGGTAGCTTAACCGATCTAATACATGCTAACCTAATGTTGCTAGCTGGCTAGGAGCTACCATCAGTTTTAAAGGGTGATTAATGCCTAAAACAGTAAATCCACTCTCCTTTACCATTATATCTAAATAGATTGGCATTAATTACCCATTGCATAATAATAATAATCTGTTTAATATTTCTACTTCCATTTAAAATATTTTTCATAAGAGTTTTTGTGTCATGTGGGGTTGAAAGTGCCACGGAAGCAGAAATGCCTGTATTCATCACAGTGTTCACTTTTCCTTCCCCTTTAAAAGTACAACAGCATTTATTATTGAAAAGTGTCGGTATCGGTATCGGTGATACTGGCCTAGTATTACCTGGTATCGTATCGAACCCAAAATGTGCAGTATCGCCCACCCATAGTGTGGGGTGCACCTGTACATCAACAAGACATGTGCCAGTCGATGTTTTAACGATACCGAGGACTGCTGAGCCCCTTCTCAGCGCATATTTGACCGTCTGAACTGACCTTTCCGCGGCTCCATTTTAAACGTGATGATACGCTGGAACCGGTGTCTGTTTGATGCCATTGCTCCTCAGAAGCTGTTTTGTTTTTAATTGTATTTTTACTGCTGTGAAGCACTCTGTGCATTCGTGCTATGAAGGGCGCTATACAAATAAATACTTACTTACTTACTTTACTTACTTAGAAGCTGTTTGAACTCACAGGAAGTGCATTGTGGTCCGTTGGCAGAGACCACTTCCTCTGGCAGTCCATGAGATGCGAAGATGTTGCGCAAGACTGTCAATTGTCTTTTCTGAGGTAGTGGTTGTCATGGGAACCACCTCCAACCATTTTGGGTCATTGTCGACGAGTACCGGGGAATACTGTTTGTCTTTCTCACAAAAGTCTGTGTGTTCTCTGCCATACACGAGTCGGCCATTTCCAGCCGCGTAGCGACGCTACTGCTGGCACTTTGTCACTGCCTGACAGCACCACCGTTCTGTGCTGGTTTCTCTGTACCGCAGTCAAGACTGGGCCGCCACACATAACCTCTGGGTAAAGCTTTCATACGGCAGATGCCCAGGTCTGTGTGTAGGTCCCTCAGTAGTCTTTCATACGGCAGATGCCCAGGTCTGTGTGTAGGTCCCTCAGTAGTCTTTCATACGGCAGATGCCCAGGTCTGTGTGTAGGTCCCTCAGTAGTCTCTCATACGGCAGATGCCCAGGTCTGTGTGTAGGTCCCTCAGTAGTCTTTCATACGGCAGATGCACAGGTCTGTGTGTAGGTCCCTCAGTAGTCTTTCATACGGCAGATGCCCAGGTCTGTGTGTAGGTCACTCAGTAGTTTTGTTCGGCGTGCTAGTGGAACAATGACCCTCATTCCCCATAGAACACATCCATGCTCTTCAGACAGCTCAGTCCTTCGAATGAAGAATGGTCTGAGAGCTTCATCCAGAATATGATTTGGCCATCCGTTCAGAGTGAACTCCCTCCCTCACTCTGCTGAGTACTGGGTCCTTGCGTGTGCTGTGTGCTATGTCATTCGCCTGCACTGGGAGGTCATCCACAAATGAGAAGCAGAAGATACTGTTTTCTTCTCCAGCACTGTCTTTGTATGGTCATGGCTGGCAGTGTAGTGTAATGGTTAGGGAACTGGGCTTGTAACTCAGAGGTTGCTGGTTCAATTCCCAGGTGGGGCACTGCTGTTGTACCCTTGAGCAAGATACTTAACCTGAATTGCTTCAGTAAAATATCCAGCTGTATAAATGGATTGTATGTAAAGAAATGTAAACTGTGCATGTTGTTCTGGATAAGAGCGTCTGCTAAATGCCTAAAATGTAAATGTAAGTGTAAATGTCTTGGCACCTGGGAAAGTGCATCTGCATTTGCATGATCAGATGACTTTTGATACTCTATCTCGTAGTTGTAAGCCATGAGAGTTAGTGCCCACCGCTGCATTCTCAGATCGGCTAAGGTGGGAATGCCTGATTGGGACCCAGGGTTAGTGCCCTGGTAAACAACTTGCCTCCAGCTAATGTTGCAAACAAATGTTCAGCATTTGGCAGTGGGTAGGTCTCCTCTTCAACACTCTCTGTAATGTGTATTGACTTATCGGCTTTGGCATGACTACAATTAGTGCAGCCCATTCACTTCTGTCTGATATGATGCCCATGCCTTCCTGTCTATCCAGCTCTTTTTCAACAGCCTCATAGGATGGGCGTCTGGCCTTATCTTAATAGAAGCCTTGAACTCCCGGATGGTGCTGGGGCCTTCCTCGAACACAGCCGTGTGTCTCTGTGGCATGGCCTCCACACCAGCATCAATAGCACCTCCAGTAGAGAATATGTTACTCCAGTTTAGTCTGGTTTTGTCCAGCCAGTTAGAGTCTAGTAGTGCTGGTCGATCTCCCTTCACAGTCACCAGGGGTAGCTTTGCTGTTTGCTGCTCGTATTTTGCATTCACAGTCACTTCCCTAACAAGGGGATATTTTCTCCTGAGAAGGTAAAAAGCTGAATTTTGCTTTTCTCAAGGGGTAAGTACAGTGCCTCCTTGTAGACTACCTGCCAACACTGTGTCCCATTCTAAGTTGCATACTGTGCATAAACTCCAAACAGCAATCATTTTAGAAGCTGTTGTCCTGTTCAAACACTTCATTTTCATTGTCCTGTTCCAGTTGCACATACTGAGTCTGGGCCTGTGTCTTTTTATCCCTACACATGCGTGCAATGTGTCCTACCTTAGAACAATGGTGACATTTTTCTTGCTTGAATTTGCATACCTGTGGTGCGTGTTTACCCCACATCTGTAGCAAGGCTGCAGCTGCTGTTTGCCATTATCACTCTCCTGTTTAGATACATTTTTTACCACTGTATGATCCAAAGTGTTTTTTCCATTCCCCTTTATTCATCTTCTGATGTACTTTATTCACATTTCCCGTTTCTTTCAGTTTTCCCGAGAACTCAAGGGTGTTATGTGATGCTGTCTCCTATGCTGCTATTGCCCAGACAATCCCACAGATGGGGCTGGTACTATGATTTAATGAGTTACTAGCAATACACTACAGATGACTGTTTTCACTGGATCATATTCTGTCTCTTTTAATGGGAAAAATATGCAACCCTCTGAGGGACTGATTATATTTCGCTGGTGTGGATTTCACATCCTCAGAGTGAGGATTTACCGGCATCTCACCACTTTGTCCTCTGAGCGGAGAACTGCGTCCGGTATTTCACTTTTCAACAACAAAAAAGCTAAATTAACTTGCTGTTTTCCTTTTTAAACGCAAGAATGACAGTGTCGTAGCTTGAAATAAAATGTCCATAATAACGCCGTAATTCGATGGTTTTTGGGGCTGTTAGAACATTGTTCCTGTAGTTCTGTTAAAGCTAGTTAAGGCAAAGAGTAAAAGTTGTGTCAGTGTGTTGACGGATCAGCTGTGCACTCTATCCGGGGTTTACTTCTGGAATGCTAAGCAGACTAGCCTTTACACGTGCAGTTATGTTCTTATTTCATGGAATCAAAATAGTTTTTTGCCATTTTGGATCTTGCCAAGGATAGACACAAAATACTGTAATGTGAAATAAAAAAACAAATCTAAAGCTTTTTCTTAATGAATTACAAATAAAAAACGGACTAATTGATTGCATACGTATTCGTCCCTTTTTCTAAGACACACCTAAATAAACTCTGGTGCGATCAATTGTCTTCAATGTCACATGATAATTTGATTGGAATCCACCTGTGTACAATTGGTGTTGATTTCAAATTGAATACACCTGTCTGTGAGAGGTCCCACAGTTGGTTAGTGCATTACCAAACAAGAGCCTCATCATGAAGACCAAAGAACATTCAAAGCAAATCCGAGAAAAGGTTTTTCAAAAGTATCAATCGGGGGAAGGATATAGGATGTCATAGACTTTGAATATCCCCCGGAGTACCGTTAAGTCGACCATAAAGAAATGGAGAGAATAGGGCACAACTGTGAATTTACCTAGAACAGGCCATCCTCCAAAACTGAGCATTTTTGCGAGAAGGGCACTTGTTATGGAGGCCATCAAGAGGCCTGTGGCAACTCTGACAGAGTTACAGTCTTTCATGTTAGAGATGGGAGAAACTGTGGATGGGACAACAATAGCCTGGGTGCTTCACAAATCTGCACTTTATGGGAGGGTGGCAAAAAGAAAACCATTGTTAAAGAAAACTCTCATGAAATCTCACCTAGAGTTTGCCAGAAGGCATGTGCGAGACTCTCAAAGCAAGTGGAGGAAGATTCTATGGTCTGATGAGACAAAAGACTGAACTTTTTTGGCATCAACGTCATATGTTATGTTTGGCACAAAACCCACAGCGGACCAAACCCTGTTGCACCCAGTACCTTCCTTTGGTTTACTTTACACAATCGCAGGAACAAGAGTCAACAGCATTCCGGCCAGAGACGAGATTAACGGCTGAACAAAGAACGAGAGGGAACTGTAGGTGGTCCCAGACCGCTGATCAAACACACTGCGTCTTTTTGAGGGGAGAGGGCCGATCGGAACACGGCTTCAAGTTTCAAGTTTTTATTGATCACGTACACATGCGTACATGGCAGTGAGATTTGTTGTTCCCATATGGATCTCTCTTCACAATAGTAAAATACAATATAATAAAAATAATATAATATATAATATATAATATAATAATATAATATATATAATATAATATATATAATATAATAAGTAAGATAGATAGAACTAATTTACAATATTACACATCACTAGATGGCAGTATAAAGTGATGAGTGCTCCCATATGGAGCTCTCTCCACAACCCTTTAAAGAAGGGTTGTGTTACCATGGAAATAACGAGACCGCTGGTGGTGACGAAGGATATGAGCAGCGGATTAGCACCAAGCTCTCTCCTCTCCTAGGGTTTTTACTCTGGTTTTTTAAATATATTTATCTTGTATTTATTATTCAGTATACTGTGATGTCCTGTATGTCTTGTGTGTTCTTTCACTGCCTCCTGTATCATTGCTGCTGTGACAAACCAAATCCCCCCCTCCCGGGATTAATAACGGCTGTTTTATCTTATCTCTCTTCACAAAGCTGCCTGCGCTAACCGAACACAATGATCACACGTCATTTATAGCCTAAGTGCCTTTTTGACATGCTTTGATCATGGTGCCAATACTGCAGTAAGAAAGGGCGAGTCCACTTACTCAACCGTCTGCATCTACCCGCCTTCAACTGTGCTGTATCAAAGATCAGGGCCCGTATGTACAAACATTCTGAGAGTAGGAGTGCTGATCTAGGATCAGGTTTCCCCTGTCCATATTCTAACCTTATCATTATGAGCTAAAAGGCTAAATGGATCCTGGATCAGCACTCCTACTCTTAGAATCTTTGTACATACAGCCCCAGAGTTCACGAACAAGAAGTTTATGGAAGTTGCATGAAATTACAATCTTAAATTGCTTCCTTCATAAATCATCTAGATCAGGAATGGGCAAGGAGGGCTGGATCCGTTTCTGGATTTCATGCCAACTTCTGCTCATAATTATTTAATTATGAGCACTTTAATTATGAGGAGGGGGAGGGAGAGCCGGCACGAGTCCGTGGAAGAATTCCCGTCTCGAAAGAGGGGGAACACTCAACCAGGAATGTGTGTCTCGCTCCCGGAGGACGGGCGGCGGACTCGTGGGGGTGGGGAATTGAAGTAAATAGAGGGTTTAATTGGCAACCAAATTGGGAGAAAAACTGAAAAAAAACAGAGATAAATAAAAAACATTAAAAAATGTTCAATTCAATTCAATCCATTTAGAATGATATATTTTTTGATTGATTAAATTTTAGATTGACAGGTGAAATCAGTGGGGGCCTAATTTTGGACACTAAAGTCTGGACACCTGGTCACTGAAACGAATCTATTTGTGGACAATTAAGAGTTCAATGACAGCAATCGACAACGAGCCAAACCTGCATTGTATTCAGATGCGTTTAGGGAACTTAGGCACATGGTGTTAACCACCGCAATTGAGCTGAGAGATTTGCTGCTGTAACAAAAACTAGTTTGAGAACCACTGATCTATACCTCCACCGATTGTCCTGGAGTGTAACAATACACTCCGCTGTTTGGGGCGGAATAACAATGAATGTAACTCCTAATTATATAACTAGCCTATGTACGTTACGTTGCTATCTCGAACATTAAACTTAATTGAACTTTAACACGTTATTGGCAAGTTCGATAAAACTGTTGCGCAAAAAAATAACAGACAATCCCAGAAATGCGAAGTATACTCACCACGATATACAGAACGAGTTAATTGAAATGATGGCAAATATGGTTAGGGAGCAAATAAGTAGTGAAATAGAGGAAGCTGGACTGTTTGCATTGATAGTTGACGAAAGTAAGGAAGTCAGCAAAAAATAGCAGGTGTCTGTGGTGGCACGCTATTTGCACAGTGATGTTGCACTGGAAAAAATCATACATTTCACTCCAGCCGATGGATTAGACGCTGATTCGCTTTTTAAAACAATCAAACTGACACTTAATAAATGCAACATTGACCACAATACGTGCGTTGCATGGCGCAGCCGTTATGTCAGGCTGTCATAACGGTGTAGCAGATACATTCAGAAAAGATGTCCCACAGGCACTGTATATCCATTGCCACGCTCATCGTCTAAATCTTGTTTTGGCGGACTGTGTTAAAAACATACAGCCGGCGGCAGAGTTATTTGAATCAGTGCAGGTGCTGTACAATTTTTTTTCGGCCTCCGTCCCTCATGTTCTTTTCCTAAAAAATAAAAACAAATCGAGCCAACACAAGCTCCCGTTGATTTTGCCATGAGTGAGATGGTCTAAGCAGTGTTTATCTGTCATGTTGTGGCAATGTTTTCCTGCCTATTGGTATCGAGGGTCTGAGTCATTGTATTAATTTTTGAGTGCGTGAGATGGCAGTACATAAGCTAAATCAATGCATAGCATGCTTGTTGTAGTAGCCGTGCTGTAATATCTGACTAGATGGTTTAAACATTATGCGTAGTAATGTATCATAGCCGTGGTCTGCGCGCCAGTGACCTGCACGGATGTCTAAATTTCATGAGCACCCCCTCACAACCATAAAGCACCCCCTTAGCACCCCCTCACAACCATAAAGCACCCCCTTACCACCCCTCACAACCATAAAGCACCCCCTTACCACCCCCTCACAACCATAAAGCACCCCCTTAGCACCCCCTCACAACCATAAAGCACCCCCTTAGCACCCCCTCACAGCCATAAAGCACCCCCTTAGCACCCCCTCACACCCATAAAGCACCCCCTTAGCACCCCTCACACCCATAAAGCACCCCGGAGAACCCCGAGCACACCCATAAAGCACCCCCTTAACACCCCCTCACAACCATAAAGCACCCCCTTAGCACCCCCTCACAGCCATAAAACATAAATCCTTACCACCCCCTCACAACCATAAAGCACCCCTTAGCACCCCCTCACAACCATAAAGCACCCCCTCACACCCCCAACCGAGATGTTGTGGCGCTGCCCCTGCTCCAGGATAATGTGTAACGGGACACCACGAGCGCCTCCTTAAGTGGATGATCTGTAGAATTACAGCCGGCGCTATAACACGGTTACTCAAAGCCTGCTCACGAATCCAAGTTCGCTTCTGAGTTCTGGTGAATGAGCAATTGGTGCATATGATTGGCCAGAGTGTCCTCACACCTGACTCCCAGGTAAAGGGAAGTGGAGAAACGGGAGTGCTCGGCCCAGGAGGAGTAACCCTGCGCTGAAACACGGCTGAGTGAGAACTGCAGAAAGTGAGGAGGGCTTCCGAGGACTTCTGTCCCCAGCGAACCCGAAAATCAGCCACAAACCGCGCGATCGCGGAGAAATCTCTACAGGACGAAATCCTGAATGGTGATTATTCTGCGAATACGATAAGTAGACTACCCCCCCAAGTCACTTTTTTGTGCTTTCGCTTTTTAGCATTTTTCTTTTGGCTTAAAAAATGTATTTCCCGGTGTTACAAATACGATGTGCAGTGTAGCTGCCAACAATGATGTCTATCGCCGTATCACTGCACTGATCTCTTGCGTGAACTATGATTGAACTTGCCATGTATTTATGTACACCTTGTAAATCGCTCTGGATAAGAGCGTCTGCTAAATGCCTAGAATGTAAAATGTAAAAATGTTGAATTAAGTGGGTGATGGTATGACCAGTAGCCCATTGTGAGACGCGGACTGTGTTCCATCCCATATATGGTGATACCACCTTACATGTTCCACCAGGAATGATGCACAGATCAGGACAGAATGGTTTTTTTTTTTTTAAGGAGGGATGGTTTCGTGAACTGGGGTCTGGAATGAACTTGCAGCTATCTGTTACTAGAACTTTCTCCCTCGCCTCCCCTCCCCTCCCTCCCCTCCCCTCCCCTCCCCTCCCAAACCCCAATCCCAAACCCGGGAGAATTATGTGGCACCTCTGTCCTCTGTATGTGCGCGATTTAATGCGTTCGCCACACCCTGTTGTTTTTATAAAGGGAATACAAAACTAAAACGTAAATGTCAAGTAGAACTAGTCTGAAATGATCTTACTTTTTCGTCCTCTCTTCATTATTTTAACTTGAATGTTTTCTGAACATTTTAAGTTCTGCTCCTTTTGGAGAGGGTCGGGCGCGCGCTTGGCACTTGTTCAGGGATCCATCGATATATCGATCCCTTGATACGTGGCGCGAGGTGGGAGGTGGTTGCTATCCACCAACTGAGTGTTCCTTCGCTCATTCTGTGACCCCCTTCTTATCAAACGGTTCTATTTGTGCTGGACCTTTGTGCGCGCGCATGTGTTACCTATAATGGACCACTCAATTTTAACCAATACGCGGCACACGCGCAGGAACCTGAAACGGAATTGAATTGAATTGATCACTGGATTTGTATAGCGCTTTCAAGAAACCCAAAGCGCTTTACAACTGGCTGCGTCCAAATAGTCTCTCCTCGTTTCCGACCCTCGTCGATTGAATGTAATTTCAGGAGACAAGGGTTCGAGGACAAGCACAGAGATGCGTTGGGACGATGTGGGACTGACACCCTACACACACACCTGCATCACCTGATGCGACGTTAAGCGATGACATCGATCCAAACTGCATGCTTCTGTAGGACCAGACTTCTGGCCGCATTATACACATTTTTACATTTTAGGCATTTAGCAGACGCTCTTATCCAGAGCGACTTACAGTTTACATTTCTTTAGATACAATCCATTTATACAGCTGGATATTTTACTGAAGCAATTCAGGTTAAGTACCTTTAGCTCAAGGGTACAACAGCAGTGTCCCACCTGGGAATCGAACCAGCAATCTCTGAGTTAGAAGGCCAGTACAGTAGCCTACCCTAACCATCTGCACTGCCACCTATATATACAGCCATATATACAGGCTTTTGGAAAATATTGAATAAATACCTCATCAAATGATTGATATTTCTCAGTATTTTAGCGTATATGATTCTCTAATGATTAACAGCACGTCATAATTTATGAATTTATGCGTTTCTGGATCCACGTCACGGGAGCTCTGTTTAAACGCTCTGTTTGTCCAGGTTAAATTTGCGACGCAAGTTGCAACAATAACATTTTATGTGTTTCAAGTTTTGTGTTTGTTAAGAAATAAGTTTGGTCCTTTCTCATGTTTCTTTCACGAGTTATTTACTTGTTAAGTCCTATAATTCATTAGCAATTGTCACCATAGCGCTGATCATTATATCTACATCCGATCAATATATCTAACGCTGATCATTATATCTAACTCTGATCAATATATATATAACGCAGGACCGTTTTAGTTTTCAGTAGATTTTTTCTTCGTGTTGCGTCACGGACCACAATGCATTTGATCAGGTGACGCAGGAGACTACGGTGGCTCGTGTCCCATCTCCCTCAAATCTGCGCTCATTTCCTCTTTATTTATAAGCGTATTAAGAGATTTGGTCATCTTTCAGTAGCTTGGCAACTTGCCACACAAAAACACGAACGCGTGTAAATATTGGAGAGGCGTAGACCTCGCATCTCTCCTCGCATGTACAGGCACTTCCGCTGTCATTTGTTTACGAAAAACTACCTCTCGTGGGGTGGTGTAAAATCGTATTTGTATATAATGCAATTGATTTATAACGCAGTTTAAATGGGTATTGCTTTGAGGACACGCGTAGGCCTACAGGAGTTACAGGGAGTGCTGGTAGCAGGTGCGCTATGGTGGCCACACCCTCTGGCATTCATTGGACATTCTCTTGTACTAGAAAATAATTTTCCATTTTTTAAAATCAAATAATACATCTCATTACCTGTGTTTATTTTATATAATAATATATATTATTATTATATTATTTTATACAGCCTTTCTTGCTCATCTTTATCAAGGCTGTGTGATATTTTGGAGGGCACTATAATATGGGTATATTTAGCATTTGGAGAAGGTGTATTTTGGTCAGGTTCGCTGTATTGGTGTTCAGTTGACACTGAAGATGGTGTCCACAGCTACGAGGGAGTGAGAGCGGAGTGAGGCCATGGTCTTCAGACGAGGGGTATTTTCACGAATCCAGAGGAATCCCACGTTAAGTTGAGTGTGATGTTCGCCAATGCTGCACGTGAACACTAGCTAGGCCCTGAGATCACCATTGCTTTGAGTTGTCATCAGCAAACTGCAACCGCTGCAGCTGCCCCTGTTCTGTGGTCTCCATGTCAAATGTTTCAGTGAGTTGTGTAACTGTACTAACAGACTCCTCTTCACCACATCCTTCCAGCCCTTTAGCTGAAGATATTTGGTTTCCGTGCTGCATCGGCGCTGGTTGAAAGGCACTGCTGAATTATTCACACATGGTGTTGTCTGAATTAGTCAGAGGAGCAGGAGGAGGCAGCCCTTCCGAGAAGCTGGCTCTGAGGGCGGAGAGAAGGCAAGCTTCAGGACATCTCCTACATCGGTGTGTCAATCGCTGTTTTTAACTGACTTTACTTTTATCTTCCCTTTGCAGGTTTTTGCCCAGAGCTGAGACCGTGAGCTGTGCGTCATGGTGGTGTCTGTGTGTGATAAACTTCAGCAGTGATGAGACTTTACTGGAAGAGAACGTTCACAGGCTCTGCTCTGTGTGTGGCGTTCACCCTCCTCTACCTCGCCATCAGCCACCGCGACGCAGAGAGGACGGTGAGTACCGCGTGTGTCTCTCCTGATGGTCCTAACGCAGGGCGGGCGGTGGAGACGAGATACTGAGTGTGCGTAGGGCTCTGCTGGTCAGCGTGTGGTTTCCACAAGTGGCTCCTTGTTTTGTTTTGTGGCTGTTTCTGCTGGTCAGCGTTCTCTGTGGCTCAGTAGGTAGAGCACAGCGTTGGCAACGCTTAGGTTGTGGGTTCAATCCCCTGCTGGTCACTGGGACCACATATACTGAAAATGTATGCATTCACTGACTGTAAGTCGCTTCTGCTGATAAAAGCGTCTGCTAAATGGCGTATGTTATGTTTATGTTATGTTGTTTCACACAAATCTACGTTCGCATCTATGCTGTGATTATTTTTTTGTGGCTTGCTTATGTTGAGCTCTTTAAAAAAAAAATTCTTATGTCAGATTGTGTGCTTGCTAGAAACTGCGTAACCCTAGATGCATCACGGGTACATTATTTTAATATTTCAATTTGGGCCATGATGTGAAATGTTTGGAAACTAAGCTGGATTCACAGGAACGTTGAACGATGGTTACCATCTGATGTTTACGCGATCATCATTCACATTGTGGGTGTGATTGAACACTGCTCCCACGTGCACCCAGAGTGTGGGGCCCATGCCAAAATGCCCCTGAGGACTCATTCCAGCAGGGCGCAAGCTATGAACATGACTAACCAGTGAGCAGACTGGTGGCATAGCAATCATGTTTAGCAGTTTGGCATCTGAAGAACTGTCTGGGATCCTTACTGGTCGTCTTACTGGGCGATGGTTGTCTAATCCGTCGTTAAGCTGTTGGAATACGGGTTTAGGGGGTGGTGCCAGCATTCGTTCTATGGGAGTGTACAGGTGTTGGACTGTGAGGGAGAGAGCTAGGCTGCAGTTCTATGGGAGTGTGCTGGTGTTAGACTGTGAGGGAGAGAGCTAGGCTGCAGTTCTATGGGAGTGTGGTGTTAGACTGGTGTTCTATGGGAGTGTGTGTTAGACTGTGAGGGAGAGAGCTAGGCTGCAGTTCTATGGGAGTGTGCTGGTGTTAGACTGTGAGGGAGAGAGCTAGGCTGCAGTTCTGCAGTTCTGGTGTTAGACTGTGAGGGAGAGAGCTAGGCTGCAGTTCTATGGGAGTGTGCTGGTGTTAGACTGTGAGGGAGAGAGCTAGGCTGCAGTTCTATGGGAGTGTACAGGTGTTAGACTGTGAGGGAGAGAGCTAGGCTGCAGTTCTATGGGAGTGTACAGGTGTTAGACTGTGAGGGAGAGAGCTAGGCTGCAGTTCTATGGGAGTGTGCTGGTGTTAGACTGTGAGGGAGAGAGCTAGGCTGCAGTTCTATGGGAGTGTGCTGGTGTTAGACTGTGAGGGAGAGAGCTAGGCTGCAGTTCTATGGGAGTGTACAGGTGTTAGACTGTGAGGGAGAGAGCTAGGCTGCAGTTCTATGGGAGTGTACAGGTGTTAGACTGTGAGGGAGAGAGCTAGGCTGCAGTTCTATGGGAGTGTGCTGGTGTTAGACTGTGAGGGAGAGAGCTAGGCTGCAGTTCTATGGGAGTGTGCTGGTGTTAGACTGTGAGGGAGAGAGCTAGGCTGCAGTTCTATGGGAGTGTGCTGGTGTTACAGGTGTTAGACTGTGAGGGAGAGAGCTAGGCTGCAGTTCTATGGGAGTGTACAGGTGTTAGACTGTGAGGGAGAGAGCTAGGCTGCAGTTCTATGGGAGTGTGCTGGTGTTAGACTGTGAGGGAGAGAGCTAGACTGCAGTTCACATGGTGAAATGCAGTATCAGCTCCCCAAACTGCACTGACTGAAGACTATGTTATCATTGTCATGGTTTATGGTGTGGTCAGGCAAACAGAGACTTTAAACCCAGGAAACGGAAATTATATCTAATCTACGGGTTCTATTACATTCTCTGTTCCCTCCCTTGAGCCCGTAGCAATGGTCCCAGTATCACACGACTGAAAAGAGTCACATCGCTGTAACCACAAAGACCGCATGACGTGGTATGTCTCCTAAACTCTTTGTATTTGGATTAGTGAACTTAGCCTTTGTCTTCTGCGTAACCGTTCCTATAGGGAACTCCCCTGACCATTATTACATACAGCTCTTTTCAAAAGGAATTTTTTGTTGGTTCCACTACCATCATTGTGACAGTAAGACTGCAAATGCCCTTTTGTGACAGTAAAAATGTAAAAGATATGATCACCGAGTTGTCAATGCCTGGAACAGCTTGTGAGGTCGGGTAGTTGAGGCAGAAACACTTGGGCTATTCATGTCCAGGCTAGATGCAGTATTAGATACTCTTTAGATTAGGACATGATGAGCCTAGATGTGCTGAACGGCCCGTTCTCATCATTATGTATTCTTATGTTCTTGTGTTGTGAAGGCGGTAAAGCCACTGTGCTTGTGAACAGGAATATGTTACGTCAGGTTCCCGAGATGCAGAAAGCAGACCCCAGCAGCGTGGCCAGCTCCAGTTACTGTTGTTGTACAGGTATCTCAGTGTGTAGTCCTATTGGGTTTCAGTGGACAGTGACAACTTGTGCACACCTGCCAACATGCACACGTGTGCAATCAAAGAGGCCAAAGTAAGAGGGTGTCACCTTAAACCACGGAAATATGAGGCTTCAGTTAAAATGTAGTTATGATACTGACAAGTCTTTGTAGGTGCACTTGAGCCCATAGAAGTTCAAGTTCACCCGGGCCAACTTATTATGCTTAAGCATTGCCACGAAAGACGGCTGACTATTCCAGCTTCTGTGTGTCTCAGTAGATAGAGCGTGGTTCTGTGTGTCTCAGTAGGTAGAGCGTGGTTCTGTGTGTCTCAGTAGGTAGAGCGTGGTTCTGTGTGGCTCAGTAGGTAGAGGGTGGTTCTGTGTGGCTCAGTAGGTAGAGCATGGTTCTGTGTGTCTCAGCAGGTAGAGCGTGGTTCTGTGTGGCTCAGTAGGTAGAGCGTGGTTCTGTGTGTCTCAGCAGGTAGAGTGTGGGGTTGACAACGCTTGGGTTGTGGGTTTGATTCCCACTGGGACCACATATACTGAAAAATGTATGCATTGACTACTGTAAGTTGCTTTGGATAAAAGCTTTGCTAAATGGCATATATATATAAAAACTGAAGTAAGGAAAGGTTGCTGAAAGTGATCTCATGATGCTAGCAGGTCCTGAGGGTCTGGCTCCTGTGTGTGTTTGTGTTTAATTTTATTTATTTCTGTTTAAAGTTTTGCGGGGCTTTCTGTCGTTGCAGGAAGTGCAGTTGTTGGCTCGGGCGATTGTCTCTGGGAACCTGAACTCGGCCAGGAGCCTGCAGGTGTTCCAGGACCTCACGAACGACTCTGTGCCCTTCGATGTGGCCTACAGCGTGCTGACAGGATCCCTGAAACAGACCCACAGTAAGAGTCCACAGCAGTGCCCTGAAAATGACCTTTCGCAAACAGCCCTTTACAAGGCTACATTTACGTTTACATCTTAGGCATTTAGCAGACGCTCTTATCCAGAGCGACTTACACAGTTTACATTTCTTTACATACAATCCATTTATATTGGATATGGATATTTTACAGAAGCAATTCAGGTTAAGTACCTTTAGCTCAAGGGTACAACAGCAGTGCCCCCACCTGGGAATTGAACCTGCAACCTCTGAGTTACAAGCCCAGTTCCCTAACCATTACACTACACTGCCAGCCGAGGCTATTCATTCATTCTCGTAGTTCCTACATGATTCAAGAGCACAGGCACTGCTCACAGTGTTGAAGGTTCTTTAGTTAGATTGAGTATTCAGCAGGGCCAGCAGTCAATGGCAGTTCAATTAATGAACTGAAAAAAATTGTCATAATGTTCACTCAGAATTAAATTCATTCATTGTATTTATTTTTTATTAATTTTCTGAATTGACAATCTAAATTGGATTGACTCTGGTATTCAGTGTTATTTTTGGGGTTCACAATGTTTTACAATGTAAACTCACATATTGGAAGTGTTTGTTTTAATTCGTTTTAAAATATAGCAACTTCCGTTAACTACACATTTGTGTGTGTGTGTGTATATATATATATTGTGGTGTCCCCAGGGGTTGGGCACACACGGACCTTGCAGGGGGCGTAGGCAAGTGCAAGAACACAGAGGAGGCAGTAATATAAACAAAAATGATACTTTATTAATCTAACACGAATCTTGACAACACAAAACAAAGGGTGGGGTCTTCAGGGGAATACAAACAAAGTCCACAAATCCTTATCTCGTTGTCAAAGTCTGTTCCGTTGTCCAAAATCCAGTTCCAAGTTCCGTAATCCAGTCCGTAGTCAAATTCCAAAGGCAATCCAATTTTCAAACAAACAAACACACTTTCCAACACTCTCTTTAAATCCTGGCTGGTCAACCGACTTCCACAGGTATTCTCTCTCTCTTTTCACACCACAGTACTCCTTCCACCTCACGTTCCTACTAGAGATGCACCGATCGATCGGCCTCTGACCGGAAATGGCCGATTTTCAGCTGATCGGCCTCAATCGGTGACTTGATCCCGATCACTCCACATAGCCGATTCTGTGCGCCGGTTGGCTCCTCGCCCCCTCTTTTCACGTGGCGTGCGCGCACCCGTGAGCCAATGCAAACAGATCAGATGAGCGCAGCGCTGAAAACGCCTCAACATGTCCTTAGTATGGGCGTTTTCACAGTCAGTGAAGACGACTTAAAGCTTGCAGTTTGTCATACATGTCAATCGAAAATAAGCCGCGGAGGAACAACCTCGAAAACGTTCGAACGACCAACCTAATCAGACACTTGAAAAGTCATCACCCAGGTACCAAGTCGATGCCCAAATTCTGAAAATGTGAGGGTACTCGTTTTTTCTACAGTACCGTAGGTACCGGGGTTAATTAACAATTAACTTCGTTGCGCTAGTTCGGTTCCTCTGAACCATTTTCCATTAATAGAACATGGTGGTAGTGCATACACTTGACGTAATAATGCCCTGCTGAAGCAGTGAATTGCACTGAAATCATTATGTTAAGCTAATGAGTGACGTTATGAAACAGTGCTATTCACTCATACAAATCGAACTTATTAGACCTAATGATAAATTCATCTAACGATTTCTAGCTAAACCACAAATGGTGTATTAACTGTGTTGTGCATGAAGGTGCCAGCTGTGCGTTTCCACTATCAAACAAACTCAGAAACAGCAGCATCGCCTCTTTTTCCAATTACTCCTAGTTTGAAACATTTTTATCTAGGCTTTGAAGCTAGTTAAAGTCGTAGTCGTTAGCTACCTGACTCACGCAAATAACGAAATTCTGCTGAAGAGCGGCTTGTTTCAATGCCTTTGACAAGCTCCGCAACTGAAACATCCGCCCTTATATCGCTACAAGTGTTTTCCATTGCACTATATAGAATTGGGATCTACTCTAATCCACCTCTAGCAAACAAATTAGTCTAGCGCATCATAGGTTCGAACTAACCTGTTTTCCATTAGCATTGTCGCAATAACTTTCTGATGCACATCAAGTTGAAGCCATATAATTATTTAATGGAAAAAAGGGCTTGTGTCATCTGTCATCAGAATATAACGTTAGTGTTTTAAAAATATATTCCGGACTAATGGTCTGTCACCATGTCAGTAAATTTAAACTACTCTTGTTTCTTTTATTTATTACTTAAAGGCTACATGCCACTGTTGTTGGATTCTCTTTTATTCATCATTGAATTTAATTTGCACAAAAAGAAAAGCTCTGTCCAGTAACCTGGAACACTTTTTTATTTTGAAATGTGTTTTAGTGAGACCTACCTCATGCTTCTGACCTACCTCAGAATTGTCAATCTTAATTTTTCTATTAAAGCAAAGTTACAAAAATGTTTGTGTAAGTTGTCAATTATTGTTTTTAGGAAAAAAATTGGAATCGGCCAAAATCGGTATCGGCAGGTCAGACTAATCAAAAATTGGAAATCGGAATCGGCCAAGAAAATCGCAATCGGTGCATCTCTAGTTCCTACTCCTCTCCCAGTACAATGGGAATCAGCCCTTTAAATAGGCCTTTGAAATGGCTTTCAGCTGTTCGTTATCTCCATTGCCTGACTTGGTTCAGGTGTTACTGTGGCCTGCTGGGAAATGTAGTGTTTCCTGGCGCCCATGTGTTGTAGGCCAGGCAGCCATTTCCTAGTGCAGCCCATCGGGCTGCCACAATATATATATATATATATATATGATATGCAAAATAATAGAAACACCAAATGAAGACTTAAAAACACCCCTATAATAATAATTTTGAAATAACTAAATCGCAATTTAAAAAAAAAGTCTACATGTGTTTCATACGAATGTTTCTGCTATAAAAGCAACACTTTAATATGTGAGTTTCTAAAGGAACATGAGAGATCTAACAGATTTTGAAAGGGGTCAAATAGTCGGTGCCTGAATTTCAGGTGCGTCAGTCACAGAAACGGCAAAATTACGGAATGTGTCAAAGGGAACAGTGTCAGATCATGATGGCAAACGCCAAACAGGCATTCTGCACCAGGAACGAGGAACGGAGATCAAAAGTCTAAACTCGCTGACAGGGATCTTCACAAACCTGATATTTATGGAAGGGCTGCCAATGGGAAACCGGTTGTAACCAAGACCAGTGTGCAACAACACATTAACTGGCGTATTGAGCACGTTGGGTTGAAGCTGTTCTGAAGGCAAAGGGCAGCCCAACTACTTATTAGTTCATAAATATCTGTAGTGTGTGTGCGTGTGTGTGTATGCACGTGTGTGTGTGTATACATATATATTGTGGTGTCCCCAGGGGTTGGGTGACACACACGGACCTTGCAGAGGGCGTAGGCAAGTTTAAGAACACGGAGGAGGCAGTAATATAAGCAAAATTATAATTTATTAAATTATCTCGACAAACACAAAACAAAGGGTGGGGTCTTTAGGGGAATACAAACACACAAAGTCCAAAATCCTACTCGTTGTCAATGTCCAAAATCTAGTTCTGTAATCCAGGTCAATTCCGTAATCCAGTCCGTAGTCAATCCAAAGGGGGTCCTCAAAACAATCCAATTTCATACACAAAAACACTCCAAAAACACTCTTTCCAAATCCTGGCTGGACAAAGACTTCACAGGTTCTCTACTCATCAAACACACTCTCACTCCCACTCCCACTCCCAACTCCCAACTCCCAACTCCCAACTCCCAACTCCCAACTCCCAACTCCCAACTCCCAACTCCCACTCCAACATGTGTCACAGGATCAGCCCTTTAAATAGGCCTTGAAATGGCCTTCAGCTGGTCGTTAGTCCCCATTGCCTGACTCCGTTCAGGTGTGACTGTGGCCTGCTGGGAAATGTAGTGTTTTGGCTCCTATTCGTTGAAGGACCCGGCAGCCATTTCCTTGTGCAGCCCCTTGGGCTGCCACAATATATATATATATATGTGTTTGTGTGTGTGTTTATATGCACACCTTACTAGCCACTACATTTACATTTTACATTTTAAGCATTTAGCAGACGCTCTTATCCAGAGCGACTTACAGGATGTGCATCAATACACGGCTCCAGGACCAGGTGTTTTGACGGGAAGAAGAGCTCTTTCTCTGCCCTGTCATGCTCCCCTGCTCTGTGTGATTACAGCATGCCGGGTAAAACGATGTGGTGAACTGTACTCCTGTCCTGGTTTGAACCTGTACATTGCTTCACAAAGCTCGTGTTTCATCAATTTTGTAAACATGCCAACACAAACATACAATTAAGTGCCAAAATAGAGGCAACACTTTGGTTACCTGGGCGGAGGTACTCAAACGTCCCGGGCTGGGAGAGTCCTAGTCGTGGGGGGGTGGTTTGAGGTACTGCACCCATTTAAAGGGTCCCAAGAGTTGCCTTTATTTTGTTACCTGTGACTTTGACCTCTCTGGAGGTCCACACAGAACCACACTCTACCTACTGAGCCACACAGAACCATGCTCTACCTACTGAGCCACACAGAACCACACTCTACCTACTGAGCCACACAGAACCACGCTCTACCTACTGAGCCACACAGAACCACGCTCTACCTACTGAGCCACACAGAACCACACTCTACCTACTGAGACACACAGAACCACGCCTACCTACTGAGCCACACAGAACCACACTCTACCTACTGAGCCACACAGAACCACGCTCTACCTACTGAGCCACACAGAACCACGCTCTACCTACTGAGACACACAGAACCACACTCTACCTACTGAGCCACACAGAACCACGCTCTACCTCTACCTACTGAGCCACACAGAACCACACTCTACCTACTGAGCCACACAGAACCACGCTCTACCTACTGAGCCACACAGAACCACGCTCTACCTACTGAGACACACAGAACCACACTACCTACTGAGACACACAGAACCATGCTCTACCTACTGAGCCACACAGAACCACACTCTACCTACTGAGACACACAGAACCACGCTCTACCTACTGAGCCACACAGAACCATGCTCTACCTACTGAGCCACACAGAACCACGCTCTACCTACTGAGACACACAGAACCACGCTCTACCTACTGAGACACACAGAACTAAGCTCTACCTACTGAGCCACACAGAACCACGCTCTACCTACTGAGACACACAGAACCACACTCTACCTACTGAGCCACACAGAACCACGCTCTACCTACTGAGCCACACAGAACCACACTCTACCTACTGAGTCACACAGAACCACACTCCACCTACTGAGACACACAGAACCACACTCTACGTATTGAGCCACACAGAACCACTCTCTCTTCCTCCCAGAATACCTCACTGTGGGCCTCTCCTCCATCAAGAGGAAGCGCGGCAGCTACCTCCTGGACACGCTGGCGTCCATCTTCTCCCAGTCCTCCGAGCAGGAGCTGGATGAGATGGTGGTGGTGGTCTTCCTGGCCGACTTCGACGCAGAGTGGAAGGAGCGCACAGCGAAGGACATCAGCGACCGCTTCGCCCTGCCGATCTTCCGTGGCCAGCTGCTGGTGGTCCACGCTCCCCAGGACCGCTACCCGCCGCTGGACGGGCTGAAGAGGAACTTCAACGACAAGCCCGACCGCGTGCGCTTCCGCTCCAAGCAGAACGTCGACTACGCCTTCCTGCTCGGCATCAGCGCCAACCTGTCCACCTACTACCTCATGCTGGAGGACGACGTCGCATGCGCCAAAAACTTCCTCACCTCCATCAAGAGGTTCATCCAGTCCCGCGGGCAGACCTACTGGGTGACACTGGAGTTCTCCAAGCTGGGCTACATCGGCAAGCTCTACCACTCCAGTGACCTGCCCCAGTTGGCCAAGTTCCTCCTCCTGTTCTACCAGGAGATGCCCTGCGACTGGCTGCTGACCCACTTCAACTCGCTGCTCACGCAGAAGGACACGATCCGCCTGCAGCCCTCGCTCTTCCAGCACGTGGGCCTGTACTCCTCGTTCGGGGGCACCCTCAACCGCCTGAAGGACGAGGATTTCGAGGCGGAAGCCGCCAGCCTGGCGGACAACCCCCCCGCGGACGTCCTGACGGACATCGAGGCGTTCGAGAAGTACACGGCAGAGAAGGCCTACGGCGACGCGACCGGCTACTTCTGGGGAAAGAGCCCGGCGGCGGGGAGGCGATTCACCGTCGTGCTCCACAAGCCGGCGATCTTCACGCGCGTCCTCATCCTGACCGGGTCGGCCGACCGCAAGAAGGACGTTCTGGAGTCCGCGGAGGTGGAGGTGGGACGGGACGCCGTGCGCTCGGCCAAGGGGGCAGGGTGCTCCCAATACTTCAAGCTCGGCCCGTTGGAGAAGGGGCGCCTCGACAGGAAGAACATCCAGGAAGGGATCGGCTCTGCGCTGTCATGTTTGAGGATCACGGTCACGAAGGAGCAGCAGGAATGGGTCATCATTCAAAAGATAAACATTTGGACCCGGAGTGAGAACGCGACCCGGGCTCCCGGAAGCTGAAGGTGCTGTTTTTGAGGGCGGCACAAGATCACAGAGTTCTGTTCGCTCTACAGACCCAAAACTTTGGCTCCAGTGCGTTTGTGCCAACCGTAATGAACCAAAGATATCACAGGCGACATAACCTGGATCTCATGCAACGTTACCACTGTACCGGCACACTTCCTCTCCATTTATCTTTCTGCTTTTTATTGGTCACTCAATCGCACCTTTGACCGCAGTGAAACAAGAACAGGCCCAAAGTCAGGTGCAATGACACCATAAACACACCCGTGCTTAAAACATACAAATTAAGAACATGTAAAAAGCAGACTGCACACAATCTTTAGACCTCAACTTTGCTACTCTCTCTAATCGAGACGACATTGTGTTTGTTTCTTTTTCTTTGAACTGTAAGGCAGAGAATCAATCAATCAATCTTTATTTTTGTATAGCGCCATTTACAAACAGGTTGTCACACAGCGCTTCACAATTGACATTTTCCAGAGGGAATCAAAAAACCAGAAAACCATTAGAGCCAATGTGGGAAACTGGAAAATTATTCCCTGACCCCTTGATCGAGATGAACTCCTGGAAAATGGTGGGATACAGAGAAAAACAAATAGTCCTTGAGGCTCATGAGGCTTAACAGACCACCGGAAGGGCATTCTTCGGCATCCTAAGTGTAGGGGTGGGGTGGACCTCATCCCTCCAGATACCAGGGCAGGGCAGGGGATGGAACCAGCAGCTAGGGTCCGGGCCAGCGGCATCCGGCTAACACATGGCAGGGGTGGGGGTTGACTCTGGGGCAGGTGAGCTCTGGGCAGGTGCCACGAAGCCAGGGAGAAAAAAGGAAAGGTGCAATTATGACTATGATAAATATCACACTGGATCAGGGGAAAGAGTAGAGTGATAACACTTTTGCACCAGCAGAAGTAATCTAGGGCAGCATAACTAATTAGGTGAGTGGCACAGGGAGCACGCAGCCATGAGGGCACTCAAAGACTATCCCACCACATCATCAGCAGTCCTGATAGGGGCGGATCATCACTTATGATTGGTGACAGTAAGGATAGCTCATTGCACCAGAAGGCTCTATTGCTACGCCTCCACATCTGCACCTAATGACTATAAGAGAGACTAAAGAGATGTGTTTTTAACCTAGACTTGAAAATTGAGACCGTGTCTGACTCCTTCACAGAGACGGGTAGACTGTTCCACAGTAAAGGAGCTCTATAGGAGAAAGCTCTGCCACCTGCTGTATTTTTTTATATTCTAGGGACTACCAAGTTGCCTGCATCTTGTGAGCGGCTTAACGTGGGGGATTGTAGGGATGAAGTAGATCAGTCAAATAAGAGGGTGCAAGTCCATGCAAAACCTTATAAATTAAGAGGAGTACCTTATAGTCTACACGATAGTTTATAGGAAGCCAGTGAAGTGACGCTAACACAGGACTAATGTGCTCATACTTCTTTGTTCTAGTCAGGATCCTTGCAGCAGCATTCTGTACGAGTTGTAGGCTCCTGAGTGAGGTATTGGAACAGCCAGACAGTAATGCATTGCAATAATCTAATCTAGATGTAACAAAGGCATGTACCAATTTTTCTGCATCTATTAATGACAGGAAGCCCCTAATTTTGGCAATATTCCTCAAGAGAAAAAAAGGCTACTCTGGAAATGTTTTTGATGTGAATATCAAATGAGAGACCAGGATCTATAGTAACACCAAGGTCTTTTACCACCAAACTTGCAGCAACAGAGCAACCATCCAGATTAAGAGATAAATCAGATAACCCTCTTCTGAGGTTTTTGGGCCCCAAGACCAACATCTCTGTTTTATCAGCATTCAACAATAGAAAATTATCTGACATCCAGTCTTTTATGTCTTTAAAACAAGCCTCCAACTGTTCGAATTGTCCTTCGCAAGGTTTCATTGATAGGTATAATTGTGTGTCCTCTGCGTAGCAGTGAAAATGTACGCCATGTTTACGAATGACATCAGTTCTTACTCCATCCATTTCACCTTTTACTCACCTTGATGTTAAAATAAGGACTTTCCTTCCACCTCTGTGCCTACTGACAAGATGTTTTATTTATTTTTAGTAAAAGATGGCAATCAGGCTGGCTTGTTTTTTATTTTTGTGTTTTCACAGAAGTGACTTTCAATGTACAGGGCACAGATTATGTAGATAAAAGGTGAACTTTGAGGTGTTTTCTGCCATGGCTGTGGGTTTGTTTGTAAAGGTTTCTGTGTGGCTCAGCGTTGCTACACCCAGTTATGGTAGCAGAAAAGGGCAGCTCTGTTTGGAAAGAGGATTGTTGTGCATTGCTAGCCAGCCTCCTAGACAGGAAGGTAACCAAAACCAGGTAATTCTCAAGTCTTTTTTATTTAAAAACATATTTATTTGCCAAAGGGAAGTTTACACAAGTTTATACAGCTTATGATTCAAGATGGCTGCAAGATAGCGTAGGTGAACTGGTTTATGTAATCTATGGCATTGGGACCCCATATGTTTACTGCCAGAGACACTTGTGATCTTATTCCTTAAAACATGTTGAGAACATCAAAGCTGAAAATGAAAAATTATTGATAAATAAAAACATGTTTTCTTGTGAAGTAAGGCTTTTAATGTTTTTATTTTCTTCTGCATTTTATAAATGCTGGTAAACATGTCAATGAAATGTTCACCATTTTGGTACATACAGGGCCCTGGGTTCTCTCTAAGAGCCTTGCATGTCATGTATGAAATAAAGTTAAACTGACTGGGTTTGGGGCCGAACATTGGCACATTACCCACATTAGCCACTAGGGGTGCAACGGTACAGGTATTGGTACCGAATGCATTCTTGCTTTAACCACTAATGCACCTGCAGAACGTTTTTTGTGTGCGGTTGCAGCAGTATCGACGGACATTTTTATTTTATTTCAGAAGGAGAGATATGTGCCTCACTTTGTTCAGTAAATTATGGCCAATTAGCCACTGTTCACAAAGTTCATAATAAATTAAAAGCAATTTTATGTTTTGCATTTCTTTTTTTCCCGCTGTACCGAAAATGTACCAAACCGTGATTTCAACGCCGAGGTACGTACCGAACCGTGATTTCTGTGTACCATTACAACCCTGTTAGCACGTTAGCATGTTATCCCCAGCTGGTGCACAGCTGAATATAATGTTCATTACAAATGTGGCAAGATTTTTAGTTACAAAAATGTCTCCCAATTTTGTCACGCCCAATTGTATTGTAACCTCCACTCGCTGCCACCCCCCACTGTCAGTTCAGGAGAGTGCACGCTCCCCTCCGAAGCACATGGTGTCGCCACCTTAAATATACTTTCGTCATTTATTTCCAATGCATTTTCCAACATTACATTTCCCATTTCCATTTTAAGCAGTTAGCATACGCTCTGAGCGACTTACACAGTTTTACATTCCTTTACGTACAATCCATTTATACAGCTGGATATTAACTGAAGCAATTCAGGTTAAGTACCTTTGCTCAAGGGTACAACAGCAATGCCCCACCTGGGAATTGAACCTGCAACCTCTGAGTTACAAGCCTAGTTCCCTAACCATTATACCACACTGCTGCCAAAATGAACAAGTACTTGAACTAAAATCTTCTTCGTAATATAATGGTGTGGCTGTAATTGTAAATTCCCAAAATGCCCGATTTTCTCTCTCTAGCGTGTGAGTGCTGTTTGTCTGAAGGGGATGAATGTCTGAAGGGACTGTGTTGAATAGAGTGGACTCACAAAGGCCGTGTTGACTGATACGCTGTGTAATGCACCATGGCTAATGACCCCTATCAGATCGTTTGCTCCAGGGATTAAACGGGACTCGCAGATTACCTTTCAGCAGTTTTTCTCCGGGTCGTGCTCTCCTGTAACTGCTTTCATTTCTTCTGTAGTGGGGTATTCATGGGAGGCCTGTTGGGCCTGCTCACTTAAAATGTTTTATTTTTTATAAATCTGTTTCAGATTTTTCTCCCAATTTTGTGGCCAAGTACACCCTCTATTTATTTTGATTTTCCCTCCCCACACAAGTCCCCTGCTCCTCTCTACGAGGCAAGCTCATTCTCAGAGGGCAGTGAACTCCACTTCCTTTGAGACGGAATCCCCCCACGTTCTGGAGACTCCCTTACGTGCTTCTTGGCGGACCTGAGCCGGCTCACCCTCCCCCCCCCCTGGGGTGGACAGACAAACCCCCCCCGATCAGGGCTCCCCACCAGGGCCAGTCTGGTAGAGACGGGTTTAGAACCCCGACTGTGATAGGCAGCTCACACTCGTAAACGACCAGCCAATACGGGTGTGTTAGACCACTACGCTATCAGAGGCCCCCTCTGCTCTTTTGACCTTTTAAATTGATTTTAAAAAGTATTTAACTTTTACAGGAGGCCCTGTTTTATAACATCACTGTTGATATGTGAAATATATTATTTACATGATAATACAGAGGAGCAATCACCCATAAAATATACACTATTGTTAAATAAGTCAACTATAGGAAACCGTTGCATAGCATAGCTACACTAGGATAATGCCCCCAGCATCTCTGTGATTCTGTGCAACAGCCTTCTTTGAAAGACAAAGTAGACTTATTACTAGAGGACGTCTGATTAAATTAAATCAAGCTACAGGCTACTGACAAAATAAAGGAAACACGTGAGTAAATTAAGTGTCTAACGAATGAAAGTAGTGACCCTGTTTTGTCACAAGAGCAAGCCAAATCGAGAGAGTTCCAATGTTTACTATGTGCTTTGTATTGCCAACAACAGGACAGATGTCATTCTCCTGGGTCTATATGTGAGTATGTTTCAAATAGGAATGTTTTGTATCCTCGTGTTGGTAAATCTTTGCTACAAAATAAGCCCCCACCCGTCATTCTCCGATAAGTACAAACCTCCCTGAATGGCAACCAGCACCACCAGTAATATGATCATGTGGCATGATCCAGGGGCATAACTGGTACTACTTCCTTCCCTATATGCTGAAAAGTGTCTATGGTTCTAGCTAATGGGATATCCTTTACAACAATAAGAGGTTTCCTTTGGTTTGTATCATACCATCCTGAATGTGCTATGCGTGATTGAAGAGAGTGCACGGACTTCAGAGTTTTGGAAAACTCTTTATTCTTTCCTCGTAGTTTATTCGGATTTATTATTTGGTTTTACAATACCAGAAGGCCGAAAGAGGTTTCGACGGCCAGGATCCTGTTTACGACTGGTGAGTAGCTACCGGTCAGCTGGCAGGCAGAAATACCAGCTCTGCCACCAGAAGACACCGATCAAGTTCATATCCTGTAATGGAGACTGCTTCAATGACTGGCACAATGCAAGTACCCTGTAGCTCTTCCTGTGCTGCCTGACTAAAGAACACTAACTGACACTGTAAATAGTTTTGTGCAACGAGGGCAGACAATTGCCAGAAGTTCAATTTTATCTTGGCCAAACAAATTTGTTGTATTATTTATGTATTATATATTATTATTACTAATAACAATTAGGACTACTGCAATTCTTTGCTGGCAGGCTTACCGGCCTGTCCAGAATTGTGCAGAATGTGTGGTTCTCTGTGGCTCAGTTGGTAGAGCACAGCGTTGGCAACGCTTAGGTTGTGGGTTCAATCCCCACTGGGGCCACATATACTGAAAAATGTATGCATTCACTACTGTAAGTCGCTTTGGATAAAAGCGTCTGCTAAATGGCGTATATTATATTATTATATTAGTGCAGAATCGCCACTGTTTATATGTTTAACAAAAACACAAACTTTTCTCTCCCTGTGTTACAGGTATAATGCCAACAATTATGTCTATTACTGTATTACTGATCTCTTGCGCGAACTATGATTAATCTTACCATGTATTAATGCACATCTTCTAAGTTGCTCTGGATAAGAGCGTCTGCTAAATGCTTTATTTATTGTGCTAATTTTGACAGCTGTTGCTGTTTTGTTTTTTTAATGGTTAAGGGTAAATGGCTGTGGGTTACTTTTACACCATTGGAAAATAAAACCTTCTGTTGTTACTATCCAGTTCTTTACTTTGACTTAGTGTGTGTCTCTCATAGGCAACAGCATGTTGAGCTGTGATTCTCAGTGTCACAGAAGTGAATTGTGCCACTTGGAGACATTAGGAGACAATTTGAGCAATCACATTAGTATGAGTTTTGTGAGGAAAATAACAATCCATAATGGTTTGTGTGATAGAAACAGATTTTATAGTCATCAAAATGTTTTAGTATGTTTCCCAGTGTCACAGAAGTGAATATAAATCATTGGGCCAATTTGGCCACCTTGGATAGGTTTTGGGACACTTGGAGACCACTGGTGTCACCACTCACTTAAAGGCCTCTAGTTCATGAACCCTTGGGTCTAAAAGTCTGTTGTCTCACACAGACTTAGACATATTAGGTTAGTTGACATATTGGACAAGGCATACACAAAATCCACAGCTATCTTGAAATGTGACCCATTTGTTGCTTTCCAACCATGAGATTCCGCACAAGAAAACTATAAAAGCCTACTTTATTGTACGTTTGATCTTTGGTGTGGACCTTTTGAATGTGTTGTGTCCACATGCTATTTGAGCGGGCCACACCCCTATACACTACAATGTGCTTCCTTTCAAATGATAGCAGATGTAGGCATGTGGCCATCACAGTTCTTGAGCTGATAGGCTTGAATGCACAAAATGGGAAGTGACAGCTAAGGGGTTAAGGCCAGTGCCATTGCTGGTTAACATATAGCCATAACATGATTATTATGGGATATGACTCTGAGAGAGTCTTGTCTTTTTATTATTTTCCAGACTTGATTGTGTGGGCTGGCTGGGATGCACAGCAAACCACAGCTGCAGTCTCATTATATTTTAATGCAATGTTGACTTAATGAACAATACTTTCATTATGCTCATTTTCCCTTTTGTGATGGGAGATCATTTTTGTCATGAATCTTCTCCACCAGCCTCAAAACCATTATTCAAAAAACTCAAAAACTCAACTCAAAAACGTTGTCTTGTGTTGTGAGCGTCTCCCTTCATCGTGAAGTGCTTTGTCATCATTCGATGAAATGTGCTTTATAAATGCAATCCGTTGTCGACTTGTTTCTTTTGTGGTGCGATGGCACATTATGTTATTTTATTTATCTGTTTAGCGGTCACCCTCAGGCAGAGTGAATCGCTCGTTTGTGTTTTATATCTTATCCATTTGTACATCAGAAGCCATTCTTGTTAAGTACATCACTTTACAGCGTTTAGCAGACGCTCTTATCCAGAGCAGTTTACACACAATCCATTTATTTTATTTCTTTTCATTTAATCTTTATTTAACCAGGAAAAAGCCCATTGAGATACAATCTCTTTTTTAAGGGAGACCTGGCCAAGAAAGGCAGCAGAACAGCATTTAAAAGTTACATTGACACACATATGACAATACAATACATTAAAACATCTTCCAGGACACCTATATATATACTTAAAGAATCCAGCCTATGGGAAACATCTATACTCCTCCTTAAGGACATCTGCAACCAGGGTCTTGAACTCCCTAAGTGGTACCAGCACCTCTAACTGGAGAACCTTTTGTAAGGTGTTCCATGTTGTGGGTGCACAATATGAAAAGGCAGTTTTTCCTAACGTGGAAACAACCCTGGGGACTTTTAAAAGCAGCAGCCTGCTAGACCGTATTTGGTAAGTAGTAACTGCAGCGCTAAGGAGGCTACAAAGGTAACTGGGCAATTTACACAGGATTGCCTTGTAGATAAAAACACACAAATGTAACTGTCTACGTGTAGCTAGAGAAGGCCATTCCAACATTTATACAGCTGGATATTTTACTGAAGCAATTCAAGTACCTTGCTCAAGGGTACAACAGCAGTGCCCCCACCTGGGAATCGAACCTGCAACCTCTGAGTTACATGTCCAGTTCCCTAACCATTACACTACACTGCCGCTACACTGATACATTTCAAGAGTACCTTGAAAAAACCCTGTGAAGAGGCAAGGAAAGCACACAGCATACGTCTGAGGACAGTCTGTGCATCACAAGCCTTTCAGAGCGCTGTTTCTTCCTGGTTCACTGTCCATTCATACTTCATGTTTAAGCTGCGTCTAAAGACCCATTTGTTCAGACAGGCCTTCAAATGACAGGTGTTTGTATTTATTTTACATTTTTGTCACTGTACTACCTGTTCTTAGTTTGTTTTTATGCCTTGCTGTTTTATGGGTGTGTGCGTGCGTGCGTGTGTGTGTGTGTGTGTATACTTTTACCAGTTTTATCTGCACTTTGTGAAGCACTTTGTGACCCCTGTTCTTGAAAGGTTCTATGTAAATAAAGTTGACCTACTTACTTACTTTCATACTTCTGTTTCACACATCGAGGGTGACCGCGGGTTTCTGCGGATTTCTCTTGCAAATTGACTTTGTATTTGTATTGTATTTGTTTGCCATCCGTTCAATTGAGAGCACGCGTCATCAGATTTGGTTGGAGGTAAACAACTCTGACGTCACGTCGATGTACTTCAGGATTTGCAGGCTATGGAAAGGGCGTTCTGTTGGCGCGGTGTGTGGTCGGGTTTTTCTCCGCCTGACGATGAATGTGGACTCGACAATAACGCTGATCCAAGGCCCGTCTGTAGATCCAGCGAACTTTAAAGACAAGAATCACGTTTCCCAAAGAGAGTATCTCCTTCCTGTTTATCGAGTGGCTGAATCATTCACTAACGCAGCGCTCTCCTCCCGACTGTCAGAAGCTATTTAGAAAACCTGGCGTCAATTAACAATACTCGGGAGATGATGCTTCTGTAATTTAATTTAACCATTCGCTTGTTTTAAACCCTAATCATCAGCATCTGGGTTTTAGTACAATTCAAAATGCAGCGAGGAAAGTCCTTTATTATGCAACTGATATTTTCTTCCACAAATAATGTTTTTCCAGTTTATTTTACGGTAAGAATTTGTCAAAAAGGGTGGGATGGGCATGTTGGAAACCGTAGCAGAAACACTGTGAGCGCAGAATGGGGGTAGTTTTGTGCCAGGGTGTGGTCCTAACAGGAAGGACATAATGTAATTTACTCTTGTCCTCAGCCATCACTAATTTAACCGTACATCTCTGAAATGTTATTACGAGGACCGTAGCACAGGAAGCGCCAACATTAAGTGTCGTAATATGGCGTTGAGCCACCAGAACAGCTTCAGTGCACCTTGGCACAGATTCTACAAGTGTCTGGAACTCTACTGGAGGGATGCAACACCGTTCTTCCATGAGAAATTACATCATTTGGTGTTTTGTTGATGGTAAAAAACGCTGTCTCAGGCGCCGCTCCAGAATCTCCCATAAGTGTTAAACTGGGTTGATACTGGTGACTGAGACGGCCATGGCATCGAAGGCAAACGCACCCCATGCTATATCAGAGGCACCAGTATCCCTCATTGATTCAAATTTTCCTTTATCTTGGCAGTTGCCTGTATGTTACTTGTGCAATTCTTTCATCAGGAATTGTGACGCTCTGTTGATATTGAGAAAAGCGCTGGAACATCCAGAGGCATTTCCCTCCACTGATGATGACATCCAAGCTACAGCCGCCACAGCGTTTCAGCTGTGAAGATCAACATCTGGACACAAACAAACATGCCTATCCAACAGAAAGGAACAGAGGGGAGCAAAACCTTAGATTTTTAAAGTTTCTTTTTAATATAATAATATATATATATATATGCCATTTAGCAGACGCTTTTATCCAAAGCGACTTACAGTAGTGAATGCGTACTTTTTTTTTTTTCAGCATATGTGGTCCCAATGGGAATTGAACCCACAACCTAAGCGTTGCCAACACCATGCTCTAGCAACTGAGCCACACAGAACCAGAACCATTTTTAAAATGTGCATTTCTGAGGCCTCCCGTGTGGCCCAGTGGTTACAATGTCCGACGCTGGCCACGGAGACCGGGGTTCAATTCCCCGTCTCGTCAAAGTCAGCTCTGGCCGGGAGCGCCACCAGGGGGCGGCGATTGGCTGTCCGCCCCAGGGAGGGGGGAGGGAAGCCGACATGAGGTTCGCCTGTGTACCGGGTTATGGTCGACACTTGGCGAGTGCTGTCTCGGAAGAGGCGTCAGGTCGCTTGCGTCGCTACCGGTCGCAGGACTACGGCAGGACTACGGCAGCGAACTCACATCACTAGGGGGGGATTGACTTAAAAATAGCGGGTATTATCGGCTACCAAATTGGGAGAAAAATTGAATGAAAATCAAAAACAAAAATTAAATTTTTCCATTTCCATTGTAGAGGAGGGGTGGTTCAAAATCAGTCATAATACTGATGTGTGTGTGTCACGAAATGATCTCCAAAGCTCAAAACATTAAATTAAACATCAACGCAAGCCTGTTTGAGCAGGAGGCTCTTTTTGAGACCCCGACGTGTGGGAAAGAAAAGCTCCGGGTTCAGGCCTGCTCCTCCAGGGGCTTCTCCTGGTCGTCTGGGAGGAACTCGAGACGGAGCTGTGTGGCTCCGGACCCCGGGGCAGGCCTGTCACAGTGCAGCCCCACGTCCTCCTCCACAGGGTTAAACACCTGAGGGCCATCGTACAGGCCTCCCGATATCACCAGGGTGTCGTCCGGCGCCCCAAACCTGTCCCCTGGAAACACAAACGGTGTGGGTGAGTACCTACAGGACTGACACCACAGAGATTGAGCCCCAAAAGCAGCCATGTGCTTAAATAAAATATTATGGTTCTGTGTGGCTCAGTAGGTAGAGCGTGGTTCTGTGTGGCTCAGTAGGTAGAGCGTGGTTCTGTGTGGCTCAGTAGGTAGAGCGTGGTTCTGTGTGTCTCAGTAGGTAGAGCGTGGTTCTGTGTGTCTCAGTAGGTAGAGCGTGGTTCTGTGTGCCTCAGTAGGTAGAGCGTGGTTCTGAGTGGCTCAGTAGGTAGAGCGTGGTTCTGTGTGGCTCAGTAGGTAGAGTGTGGTTCTGTGTGTCTCAGTAGGTAGAGCGTGGTTCTGTGTGCCTCAGTAGGTAGAGCGTGGTTCTGTGGGGCTCAGTAGGTAGAGCGTGGTTCTGTGTGTCTCAGTAGGTAGAGCGTGGTTCTGTGTGTCTCAGTAGGTAGAGCGTGGTTCTGTGTGGCTCAGTAGGTAGAGTGTGGTTCTGTGTGTCTCAGTAGGTAGAGCGTGGTTCTGTGTGCCTCAGTAGGTAGAGCGTGGTTCTGTGTGGCTCAGTAGGTAGAGTGTGGTTCTGTGTGTCTCAGTAGGTAGAGCGTGGTTCTGTGTGCCTCAGTAGGTAGAGCGTGGTTCTGTGTGTCTCAGTAGGTAGAGCGTGGTTCTGTGTGTCTCAGTAGGTAGAGCGTGGTTCTGTGTGGCTCAGTAGGTAGAGCGTGGTTCTGTGTGTCTCAGTAGGTAGAGCGTGGTTCTGTGTGTCTCAGTAGGTAGAGCGTGGTTCTGTGTGGCTCAGTAGGTAGAGCGTGGTTCTGTGGGGCTCAGTAGGTAGAGCGTGGTTCTGTGTGGCTCAGTAGGTAGAGCGTGGTTCTGTGGGGCTCAGTAGGTAGAGCGTGGTTCTGTGTGTCTCAGTAGGTAGAGCGTGGTTCTGTGTGGCTCAGTAGGTAGAGCGTGGTTCTGTGGGGCTCAGTAGGTAGAGCGTGGTTCTGTGTGGCTCAGTGGGTAGAGCATGGTTCTGTGGGGCTCAGTAGGTAGAGCGTGGTTCTGTGTGGCTCAGTAGGTAGAGCGTGGTTCTGTGTGGCTCAGTAGGTAGAGCGTGGTTCTGTGTGTCTCAGTAGGTAGAGTGTGGTTCTGTGTGGCTCAGTAGGTAGAGCGTGGTTCTGTGTGTCTCAGTAGGTAGAGCGTGGTTCTGTGTGTCTCAGTAGGTAGAGCGTGGTTCTGTGTGGCTCAGTAGGTAGAGCGTGGTTCTGTGTGTCTCAGTAGGTAGAGTGTGGTTCTGTGTGGCTCAGTAGGTAGAGCGTGGTTCTGTGTGTCTCAGTAGGTAGAGCGTGGTTCTGTGTGTCTCAGTAGGTAGAGCGTGGTTCTGTGTGTCTCAGTAGGTAGAGCGTGGTTCTGTGTGTCTCAGTAGGTAGAGCGTGGTTCTGTGTGTCTCAGTAGGTAGAGCGTGGTTCTGTGTGGCTCAGTAGGTAGAGCGTGGTTCTGTGGCACGCAGACCCGCCTGTGTCCTCTGCGCTGTTGTGGAGACGTCTGTGGCTGAACTGCGTTGCTCTGCGTTTGCACATGCCCAGACTGTACGCCATCGCTGTGAGGACCGCCAGCCCCAGCGCAACACCAAAGAATATCGTCATGGCCGTTTCCGAGGAGGAGAGTCCCGTCTCAATATCTGATCACGCACAAAGAAAAGCAAACGAAGACGTCATTGACTGTGCATTTCGAAGCATGTCT
>JAINUG010000373.1:407500-442500 GCA_029706075.1 Aldrovandia affinis | reverse complement strand
CCCAACCTTAACAAAAACTGTGTTGTGAGCTTCACAAAGCTGATATTTATGGAAGGGCTGCCAATGGGAAACCGGTTGTAACCAAGACCAATGTGCAACAACACATTAACTGGCGCATTGAGCACGTTGGGTTGAAGCTGTTCTGAAGGCAAAGGGCAGCCCAACTACTTATTAGTTCATAAATATTCCATGTTTATTTGACGTTTCTATCATTTTGTCTACCCCCTGTATATAATAATTGTACTGTTTGAGTCATATCTCCCACAGTGTGCAGGAAACTGAGAGCTGTAATTTGACACCAGATCAGATTAATGTTTGCCCTGTTGGACAAACTGACTGTTTATGATAATGATTAACTGTTTTATTGCCAAATGTACAGTAAGAGAAGGGAAAATATATTCATACAGATATAATATTTATGGGGCCCTGTATATTTGAGCACTTTTTCTGTTTCATGGTGGTGGAACGATCTTCCACACTCGGTCAGGACCGCGGAATCACTGGCCATCTTCCGCGAGAGACTGAAATCCCACCTCTTCTCTCTCCCTGTTTTGCACGTGTGGTGTTCATCTGTCTAAGATGACGTCTGTGTGTCTCTGTGTGTGTGTGTGTGTGTGTGTGTGTGTGTGTGTGTGTGTGTGTGTGTGTGTGTGTGTGTGTCTCTGTGTGTGTGTGTGTGTGTGTGTGTGTCTGTGTCTCTCTGTGTGTCTCTGTGTGTGTGTGTGTGTGTGTGTGTGTGTGTGTGTGTGTGTGTGTGTGTGTGTGAGAGAGAGAGAGAGAGTGATGTTAATAATATTGTGTGTGTGTGTGTGTGTGTGTGTGTGTGTGAGAGAGAGAGTGATGTTAATAATATTGTGTGTGTGTGTGTGTGTGTGTGTGTGTGTGAGAGAGAGAGTGATGTTAATAATATTGACTCTCTGTCTGACAGACAGGTGGCTCTTTTGTATGTGTGCATTACTCAAAGCTCACCTTTGCTTTCCCAGTTTCTCTCTCTCTCTCTCTCTCTCTCTCTCTCTCTCTCTCTCTCTCTCTCTCCCTCTCTCTCTCTGTCTCTCTCTCTCTCTCTCTCTCTCTCTCTCTCTCTCTCTCTCTCTCTCTCTCTCTCTCTCTCTCTCTCTCTCTCTCTCTCTCTCTCTCTCTCTCTCTCTCTCTCTCTCTCTCTCTCTCCCCTCTCTCTCTCTCTCTCTCTCTCTCTCTCTCTCTCTCTCTCTCTCTCTCTCTCTCTCTCTCTCTCTCTCTCACCTCATTCTGGGTTCACTCAAAGTCGCGGGGCAGGGCTAGGTGGTTTCCATACCAACACCGATTGCCTGAAGGGCGTGATGTCATCAGCTTAACTGCTCCCACAGTCGAAATGTGGAAAATTCCGTTGAGTAAAATTCCTGCATTCTGCTCCTGAACCACAGGGTGGCGTAGTTTGGTCGAACTCGCAGGTCATTATTTAATGAACGTACAAATAGTGACATCTTGTGACATTATGTGTGTTTTTTAAATTCCTGTTTGTACAATTTTATTATGTTTTTGCTGTGTTTGGCCTCTTGGCTAGGGCGTTATTGTAAATGAGAATTTGTTCTCAATTAACTTGTCTGGTCGGTTAAATAAAATAAATAATTAAAATCCTGTGGCATATGCTTCACAGATAACTTGGCAGTATTCATATAGACAATTGGGGCTCTTTTTCAGGTGAAAGGTCATAATGTCTAACCCAGGGGTGCCCTACGAGGGGAGATCTGTTTCAGGATTTCATGCCAATGTCCATCCGTCCGTCCTCAGCCCGATACGGTTCACTGTGGTCTGACATTATTATTATTGTTTCTTTACATTTATTTCTGATTAGTTCAGATTTTTCAGATTTCCGTTTTTCTCCCAATTTGGTAGCCAATTACACCCTGTATTTATTTAGATTCGCCCTCCCCACACGAGTCCGCTGCTCGTCTCTACGAGGCAAGCTAATTCTCAGAGGGCAGTGAACTCTGCTTCCTTCGAGACGGAGGAGACTCCCTTACGTGCTTCACGGCGACCCCCAGCTCACCCTCCCCCCCCTCCCCCTGGGGGGACACAGACAAACGCCGCTCCCCACCAGGGCCGGTCTGGTAGAGACTGGTTTTGAGCTGTGGCTGTCATCGGCAACTTTCTCTTCTCTGGGTTTTTAACACAAACCCGAAAGTTTATCAGCAGATGAAGTTGTACAGCAGTGGGGAGGCACTTGACGCCAAAATGTACCTCTTTACAGGACAAAACTAGTCATTTCACCTCCAGCAATGGCATCATTAAACATTGAGCAGACATGCAAACTTAATGTGGTTCTGCCAATCATTACAAATATGGGGCCCTGGTTTGGTGAGGACGACATGAAAACATAACTGGTACTGAATATTTCTCACCTCTCTCCACCCCCCCAAAAAACCACCTCTTCATCCTGCAGCTATGGAAGAGCGCTCATCCCAGTTAGACACTGGTGCACACACACGCCAGTTTTAGGGTGACCAGATTCAAACAGTCTAAACGCTGGACAATGATGTATATTACTGTATGACTGCACTGATCTCTTGCACAGACTGTGATGAATCTTACCATGTATTAATGCACATCCTGTAAGTCTCTCTGGATAAGAGCGTCTGCTAAATTCTTAAAATGTAAAATGTTAAATGTTATGCCATAAAATTGTGTACTCAATTCTGTTGTAGTGAAAGCAGGTCTCATTACTTGATCTTTCCAAGCTATGCTGCTTACTCTTCATCAGACAGGACGAAATTACCAGTTCACTGTGACAAATTCATTAAAGATGGAAAAAATCTGATGATCTGATTGGCCATACTGGCCCAAAGCCTCACCACACCCACAGGTAATATACTCTTACTAAACCAGCCTATTTTACCACTGATCTGCAGCTTTGCCACCGATCTGCCGCAATAGAGGACGTGCTTTAATCGTCTGCGTCAGGGAAAGGCACTGTGCGCTTTGCGATGTAGAGCCCATAGACTCAGCTGGCGTATAATGCAAAACGCCTTGTTATACCCTCTCCCCACCAGCAGAGGGCGGTATATCATAGTATATCAACATGCAAAGGGACACATTAAATGTCATAAAACGTCAACTTGCTATACAAAAACGTATGTATTTTATAGGAGATATTTTTATGCCGCGCTTGCAGTTTGTTTGGAGATAGGGCATGAGAGTTCACCGTTCCGGCTCGTAAAGGAGGAAGTGAGCGCGTGTGCGAACACAGACGCTGAACTGCAGTTTTACTGTTCTGCACGAGGTTCCCTCCCTGCGGGGGCACTCATAACTTCTCGAAAAACCGGCTGTACAGTAAAGCACTTTATTTGCTTGGCAAGTTCCCTTTTCAGACAGAATTTTCCCCGCATGCGCCCATCGAGACAGCAAGAAAAACTCCCCGTGTATAGTTGAGGTGTAAGCCTATGCAAAATAGCATCATAATGAAAGATCTTTATCTTCGTTAAGCTATCATCCATAGGGTGATTTCCATTGAGTGTATTCCACTATCAGATCAGGGAACCAAAACTGGGGTCTTCAAAATGATGGTCTTAAGCAAAACTGGAAAAAAATATTTTCATAAAAATTTACATATTTTAGACCTTTTCAGATCAAAAATAAACCTGGCATATGAAAAACTGGTTTGCACAAATGTCTGGTTCATACATAATTGGTAACATTGTGGTCAGTGCAATGTATTACACATTGATATTATACTAAATGTGTGTCTGATATAGATCCACAGTATATGGCACTCTACAGACACGGTTCCAGGGTTAGGGTTAGTTAGTTAGTTACGTGTGTGTTGCGCAGGAGCCCCATTGAGGTCCATAGTAGCTGTTGGATGAAGGTTTCAAACGGTTTTTTTTGTTTTTTTTGTTCCTGATTTTTACCCATTTTCCTCCCAATTTAGTGCTCAATTACACCCTCTATAGATTTCTATTTACCCTCCCCAAACAAGTCTGCCACTCGTCTCTACGAGGCAAGCTAATTCTCAGAGAGCAGAGAACTCCGCTTCCTTTGAGACGGAATTCACCCTCCCACCCACGTTCTGGAGACTCCCTTACGTGCTTCACAGTGGACCCGAGCCGGCTCACCCTCCAAACGCCAAACGCGCCGTCCCCCAATCGGGACTCCCCACCAGGGCCAGTCTGGTAGAAACGGGTTTAGAACCGCGACCGTGATAGGCAGCTCACACTTGTAAAGGACCACCCAATACGGGTGCGTTAGACCGCTACACTATCGGACGCCCCAGGTTGAGGTGGGTGGTTATTTGAACAGTCCGGTGCTCTATCCACTGCACCCAGTGGCGTGGGTTCCCAACACTCAAACCAATCAGTTGATTGAGGCCTCTGACATAGGGGGCCCCCTGCTGGCACAAGTCAACATTACATTCTAGCATTTTTGATCATCAGTAAAATGAGTACAGATACAGATATGGGTACATTGTAATAACTACCCCCACGGTCGGGAAAACGTTGACCTGTCCTATACAAGGTATGGCACGCAGCTGCCAACAATGATGTCTATCGCTGTATTACTGCACTTCTCTTGCGCGAACTGATTGTTCTTACCATGTATTAATGCACATCTAGTAAGTCGCTCTGGATAAGAGCTATATGATTGTTCTTACTGCATTAAGGTGTTGTAGTGACATGTTACATTTATATGTAATCACATCTTAAAAATATAATTTAGAATGAAAGACCACAGTCGATCCTTCTGTTTGCAGAATCTTCGAGCTGAATGTACTGTCAACAATAGACTTTAAAACCTTCTGGAAAAAAAGGAAGTACGCATGAAAGCAGACTCTTGAGCATTCAAATAATAGAGTAAATTCACGTAACAAAGGAACCAGCAGACGACTCTAAAATAATGTTACTGTATTAAATGAAGGATGGTCTTTTTCTGTCTTTTCACAGAATTTTAAAAATCGCTGCTTTTATCTTTCTCCCCTAATCTGGATGTCGCTCTGGATAAAAGCGTCCGCTAAATGCTTAAAATGTAAAATGTTAAATGATGATGTAAAAAAAAAAAAAAAAAAATGATGATCTAGCTTGATGAACTATGACCATGACAGCTCCGCCTCCATTCGCTAACCAACCAATCAATGCTGTGCAGCATCTACGCGACATGTTGCGAGTTAGACTTTTTGTGCTAGGTACGCCACATGCTCTGCAACACCCTCTGCAACATCAACGCAACCTCTGCGACGTGTTGCAGAGGATGCCGCGTCGCAGTCGCGCGAGCATGTATCGGCCTTAAGATAAGCAGGGCCTTTCAGAATGTCAGGGGCAAGTCTATGATTTGACCTTTATAATATAATATAATATAATATACGCCATTTAGCAGACGCTTTTATCCAAAGCGACTCACAGTAGTGAATGCATACATTTTCAGTGTATGTGGCCCCAGTGGGGATTGAACCCACAACCTAAGCGTTGCCAACGCTGTGCTCTACCAACTGAGCCACAGAGAACCAGGGGCTCAGCCCCCAATGAGAATGTGAGATGTACACATGCAAAGCACAAGCCCTCAATGTTTAATTAATTTACTGTTACATTCCCCAAAACAAAAACACCACAATGGTGGTCGCTCTCAAAATTGAAATACCACTCTCTCTCTATCTGTGGTATTTAGAAAAATAGATATTAAGTAAAAATGTTTTTTAGAAAAGAATGATTAAACATTTTCAGGGGGGCTGAGATGAAAGACAGGGGGCTACAGCCCCCTAAATAGGGTCACCACCGGAGCACGCACAGATGTGTTGCTATCGTGTTAATATCACATTGCTCTCGTGAGCTGAATGATCTGAGTGGGATTAGGGCCTTTCTGAATGTCAGGGGTGTGTCCAAGAGCTCCAAAATGCTTTGTCTTGAAAGAGAAACAGGATTGACCAGAACACAGCACTCAGAGGGCGATTGTGCTGATCCAGGACCAGCTGACCCCACCAGAACACAGCACTCAGAGGGCGATTGTGCTGATCCAGGACCAGCTGACCCCACCAGAACACAGCACTCAGAGGGCGATGCCTAGCACTGATGCAGGACCAGCTGACCCCACCAGAACACAGCACTCAGAGGGCGATTGTGCTGATCCAGGACCAGCTGACCCCACCAGAACACAGCACTCAGAGGGCGATTGTGCCTAAGCACTGATGCAGGACCAGCTGACCCCACCAGAACTCACCTGTGCACACCTGACGTAGTCATTGCAAGGCGTGTTGCCCCACTGCCAAATTAACAGAGCTAACACTGCCCCCCCCATCACACACTCACGACACATCTCCAAAAGAGTGCTGCAAACCATTCAGAGTGAACTTCCTGTTTACATTTTTACATCTCAGGCATTTAGCAGACGTTCTTATCCAGAGCGACTTATAGTCGTGCAAGAGATCAGTGCAGTAACACAGCGATAGACATCATTGTTGGCAGCTGCACATCGTATCTGTAACACTGGGAAGGAAAACAACTTCCTGTTTTCAGACATTCCACCTCTCCCAGAAGCTCAAGGGCTTTGGCATTACACTGTAAAAATTAAAACTTGAAATTGCTGGCCTTAATGTGATTGTTGAGTAAACTGAACATAAAATATTAATTAGCCATGTCAACTATATCAAATTATTTGCTCCAACTGACTGTTTTGAGTTGGGCTCACTTCAACATTACTGTTTGCAAAATGCACTTATTTCAGTCAGACTCCATGGTTATGCTAGCCAGCTAGTGTTCCCAAATCAAATGTTAAGCTTGTTCGATACGTTATTTCATGTATGACATATACGAGAGGACAGGGAAAGCTGTCCTTGTAACAAGGGACATGAAGATGGAAATTCTGGACAAGATCGCTCAGGCAATGTTTGTCCTGAAAGCCTACCCTGAGTCACATGAAACTGAAGCTGTTGCTTCTGAACTTGTTCGTACACATCCATGCCTTAAGGAGCCAGGCACTGGCACAGGATATCATGGCTGCAAATAAGCATCAAGTTCAAGCTTGGCAACTACAGGTCAAAGCTGCGTTGTGCAGGCTGCAATGAGGTCAGTGTAAACAGGAAAATACGGGAGAGGTCAATTATGTCCCCGATCGTCCAGAAAACCATGATGATGATACATTAGAAGACGAAAGATGTGCCTTGGTGGATGAAATGAAAAAGAGAAGTAAAGACCTGACACTCATCAGACAGGAGATGGACCTCACATTCTCCCTTAGGAGAAAGGAGATATTGTGGATGTGCAGCCCAAGGTGTCGGAGGTCCAGGAGAGATGGCCTGCTCTGTTTCCTGAAGAACATTTTTGTGTCATTTTCTCATTTCAGTTTTCAGATTTCATCATAAACATTGTATCAGATTTTAGTTGTTTATTTATTTATTTATTTTTCCCATTAGTCAAGTTCTTCTAATTCATTAATTCATGAATAATAGTTAATAAATGTAATAATTTGCCAGGCTATCACAATGGTGATGGTTTTTTGCACAGGGTCAGCCTCATCTAGTGCCCCTGGAGACGGTAGGTAGTTCAGTATCTCAGCCCGGTCTCGAACTGGCGACCTTCCGGTTACTGATCAGACGCACTAAGCTGCCGTGGCACCCACTGCCCCCCCCAGTCAGGTTCTAACGAGATGCCTTTCGCCTTTTTCATGTTCACTAAACGAGACTCAACCGTCTTAAAGGGATATTTCACATTTTTGAAGTGGGGTTGTACGAGGTACTTTATACTCAGTGTATCACCTGCAGTAGATGGTGTTCCACATCCCCCCAGTTTGGAGCAGCAGACAGGAGTACTGAGAGGGCCAGCAGCAAAACGTATTTAAAAAAAAAGAATTCTTAGTTAGTATAACCCTAAGTTTAAAGTTTTTCTAAATAAGAAAAGTTAATTATCTGAACAAAAGATTACTAGTTTCAAAACTAAAAAGTTTGAGTTGGGCCCAAAACTCAAAAATCTATTGCAGTCGGTTGCCTTGAGTTTTCTCAACCTTTTCATTTTTACGGTGCAGCTCCCTGACACCGGCGAGCTCCACCACAGAAGATGTTTTTGTGGGAGATTTCTGACCCCTTGTGGGTGTCAGGGGCTTCTGTCTGAAACGTAACAGAACATTCTGCCTGGCCTGTGTTCCACACAAGAGATACTCAAACTGTTCTATGTTCCCAAACGGGGCTGTACTGAATGTGCGCTTGCCTGGCTGATAAGGGCGATTGTGGTCGGGTGCGATGCCAACAGGTTGCTCCTGGTCACAGCCCTGGCACACCCACTCAAACGGGAGATTAACTCTGAAACACAAACGTGATGATGCACTGATAAACCGGCCGACCACCTCTCTCCGTTTCTCCAAACATACTGACCTGTTTCTAAGGGCATGGCCTGCAACTCAGCGGCTGTGTGTGTGTGTGTGTGTGTGTGTGTGTGTGTGTCTCTCTGTGTGTGTGTCTCTCTGTGTGTGTGTCTCTCTGTGTGTGTGTGTGTGTGTGTGTGTGTTTGTGTAGGGGCAGGGACAGGGCATTGTTTTGTGACGACCTTTCACGAAAGATCAAGCATTGTGATATTCTCACACAATAAGCATGCCCCTGTAATAATATAGGCTGATACCTTGGGAATAATGGTGCTCACCTGGATCAGTCAAACCAGTTCAGTGAGTTTCAGTAACCCTACGACCCCCCCCCCCGGATATCTGAGTCTAGTTGGACTCTGAGTACGAACTATGATTGATCTTATCATGTATTAATGCACATCTTGTAAGTCGCTCTGGATAACAGCGTCTGCTAAATGCTGAAAGTGTAAATGTAATGTAGTTGGGCTGAACGGGCTGGACTGGAATGATCCCCCTCATTATGCTTTCAAACATGCTTCTCATAATCTTTCATTAATTTATCTACAGTTCTGAACAATAAACAGATCTGTTCCCCTCCGGTATGATTGAAGATGTTGACAGTCCTTGGTGTTGCACAATAGGCCCCACTTGTTTATATAGAATGAGTAAAGACGTGTTGGGGCTTATCTGACCTGGGGCTTAGCACACTCCATGAGAGAGAGAGTTTGATTTAATTTGTTTATGCTTTGTCCCATTTTTCTCCCAATTTGGAGCGCTCTATCGTTTATTAAGCCTTGCTCACTGCAACCTGCGCAGACAAGCTCACTCTCTCCTCCGAAGCAGATGATGTGGGGCTCATCCACACACTAGAACAGTGCCTTAACAGGGTGCAGACCGTGGGGCTCATCCACACACTAGAACAGTGTCTTAACAGGATGCAGACCGTGGGGCTCATCCACACACTAGAACAGTGTCTTAACAGGGTGCAGACCATGGGGCTCATCCATACACTAGAACAGTGTCTTAACAGGGTGCAGACCATGGGGCTCATCCACACACTAGAACAGTGTCTTAACAGGATGCAGACCGTGGGGCTCATCCACACACTAGAACAGTGTCAGTGTCTTAACAGGATGCAGACCGTGGGGCTCATCCACACATTAGAACAGTGTCTTAACAGGATGCAGACCGTGGGGCTCATCCACACACTAGAACAGTGTCTTAATAGGATGCAGATGCAGTGGGGGCTTATCCACACACTAGAACAGTGTCTTAACAGGATGCAGACCGTGGGGCTCATCCACACACTAGAACAGTGTCTTAACAGGATGCAGACCGTGGGGCTCATCCACACACTAGAACAGTGTCTTAACAGGGTGCAGACAGTGTCTTAACAGTGCAGGCTCATCCACACACTAGAACAGCGTCTTAACAGGATGCAGACCGTGGGGCTCATCCACACACTAGAACAGCGTCTTAACAGGATGCAGACCGTGGGGCTCATCCACACACTAGAACAGTGTCTTAACAGGGTGCAGACCGTGAACAGGGCTCATCCACACACTAGAACAGGATGCAGACGTCTTAACAGGATGCAGACCGACCGTGGGGCTCATCCACACACTAGAACAGTGTCTTAACAGGATGCAGGATGCAGACCGTGGGGCTCATCCACACACTAGAACAGTGTCTTAACAGGATGCAGACCGTGGGGCTTATCCACACACATAAGATGGACATTACAGGTACACACAATTGGCCTCATGCAAGAACATTTTATTTTTATCGTATCTTTCTCATATTTTTTTTCGTGAGGTGACTTCTACGAATGTTCCACGTCAGATTCAGCAAACGCTCATAACTTCAGAAAACTGTCGTAAATGACAACGTGAACATGCTGAATGCTGTCTTTTTAAATGAGTGCGCGTTCATGTGATTTGTGAATTAGCATAATTAATGCCCCAATAATGCTATATATGGTCAGGCGTCCTGCCCCATTTTCATAGGAAAGTCATTCATAATAATGACACCGAACAAGAAGAAAAACTTTACGAGCTCGGAGATTGAAGTACTACTAATCTGTAATAAGCACATACTGTTTAAGAGCATCAACAGTGGAATTAAGGGACCTGTTTAAACCAAGGAGTGGGAAAACATTACTTGTGCAGTTAACGCAGTATCATCTGTTGCCCGTAGCCCGTTTTTGATTAAATTCATTAAGACATAAATCGCCTCAGGCGTCCTGAATCTGAATCTAAAAAAGATTTTGTGAAATATCTTAAATTGAAAAACTGTGCCTTTTGTCTCCCTTTTTTTTTTCTGATCCGAAAAATATGATCCGTGACTCAAAACCGTGATACGATCCCAACCGTGACTTTTGTGATCCCCTAATAGCCTCAATAGCCACAATTGAAATGAATGATAATGATATAATTATATTAATGAATTATGAATGATATTATCCTACAATTTGAAAAGAAAACAGTCAAATATAGGCCTACAATTGTCAAACAGGATACTCTCAAAATGATTATACATTAGGAATTCTATCATTTATCGTGTAATTTATATATTCAAACTCAACAGTTCTTCGAAGTAACGAAATAGACTCCAGTAGTGAAAAACATGTGTTAAAACCGGCATCACTCCTTCACTCCTGAAACCATACCTCACTGAGAGAGACACAACAAAGGAGTTTGCCAAGTTAATTAATATTAGTCCACAAATCACAGCACACAAAAGCAGCTCGATGTAAAAGCAGCCCTCGCATGCTCGACTCAAATCTTTCTGTTTTCCTGCTGTCTCTCAAAACTGGGTTTTTAAAAATAACAAGATCTGACATGATGGTGTTATGTCAACAGAAATAATTGGCACATTTCTCTGACTCCCTGTCCTTCCCGACCCAAATTCTTGGCATACCCTCCTACCCCGCCCCACCCCCACCCCTCCACGCACACACAAAGACACACAGCTCTCCCACAGAAACCTACTGGCCTTCGGCAACACACATATTTCATGAGCTCAATTCGACTGGCCCCTCACCTTAAACCACATAAACTACAGTTCACTACCCTCACTATTCAGTTCCAAATCCTCTTTACTGCACTGCCGTGCTGGATCTTACAGAATGCTCTCCTAAGTCATGCTGAAATCATTGTCTTATAAACTCATAAACCTCAGTTTTCTCTCTCGCCACAATTGTGTGTCTGGATCAGTTATGTTGCCTCTCGGGTGAGGAATACTCAGTTTTGTACTGAAATGGTTTAAATTACTTAACTGTAGTGATTCTTTCAGGAAACGTTAAACTGATTCCAGAATGCATTCCTTTGAGGGTATTTAATAGCGGTATGCTGAGAGGACCATAGTGACCCTTCGCCCGTAGTGTCTGACGTCACACCCCTACACCTGTAAAGAGCACCTCTGCTCAAGGGTTCATCTGTTTTCCTTTCCTGCTGTTCTCTCCAAGCACAGAGCCGTCCACTCAAAGCTTGAGTTGTTTCTGAAAGAGTGTTTCTGCTGCTTGTGTTTAAACAATGAGACTCACGCACTTCTTAGATACTCCAGAAAATAAAGCGTAATGGTGTATTTTACCATGAGGATTGGTTAATGTTCCACATCCCATCGAGGGGTGAAGCGTACGCATCAAAAACTACTCAGACAACGTCTACCAGCACACATAATATGTACTTATCTTTTAAAGAGAAGCAAAGGGGCTTGAGGGGTGACTCATCAGAACAAACTCGAGGATGGAAGCGTTGACACTGCGGTTATATAAACCTCGTTTTTTTGTTTCATTCTTCAAATTCTTACATGCTTGTATTGGACTCTGCACCTTATGCTAAGACGTTTTAGGGCCATATGTGTGGAGGGAGTTGGTCTCGGCAGCAGGGGAGTGGCAGGGTTGCCTGTGTGTTGCCACAGCATGGCTGTGGAGGCTTTTGGAGCAGTGGAACTTTCCGAAAGCAGGTTAGGCAGGGTGTGAGATTGCAAGAGTGTGAACCGTTGCCCGGAAGGTTGTTCCAAAGGCCAGAATTGATCTACGTTAATTGGTGTGGATATTGAGTGAGAATTCACCTGACTGATTGTGTTTGTGTGCGTGGGGTGTGGTTATGTGGAGTGTGTTTTATAATTGATTGTGATTTGGTGTGTGATCGACGAAACAAGGTGATTGCCCCACCTGACCAGGGCAGCATGTAAGCCTATTTAAGAGCAGGTGGGGCGAGTGGGGGGTCAGTGTTAGTCTTGGTCTGGCCGGTCATGTGTGCATATCACACTGTTCTGTGTGTATCCACGTCAGAGGACTTGGAGTTCTGTGTGCGTTTGTTAAGTGACGGAGTAGAGTGCTTCCTGTGTGTGTGTGTGTGTGTGTGTGTGTGTGTGTGTGTGTGTGTGTGTGTGTGTGTGTGTGTGTGTGTGTGTGTGTGTGTGTGTGAAGAAGAGAGAGAGGGGGCACACTGAGACAGTGGATAGCCTCTCTCTCTGGATAATTGTGAAGAGGGAGAGACTGGAAGGTTTGAGTGTCTCTGTGTGCATGAGTCACAGAATATGTGTGTGCCTGTCTGAGTTAGAGGTAATCCGGATGAAGAAGGTGCAGCGTCCTGTTAAATGTGAATGTGTGGAAGCGCTGATCATCCATTTCACATTTTACACTTTAAGCATTTAGCAGACGCTCTTATCCAGAGCGACTTACACGATGTGCAGTAATACATGGTGAGATGTGCAGTAATACATGGTGAGATGTGCAGTAGGCAAGGCAAGGCAAGGCAAGGCAAGTTTACTTGTATAGCACATTTCATACACCAGTGTAACTCAAAGTGCTTTACATAAAAACATTTAAAAAGGCATAAAAAAGCCATTTAAAAAAGCATTTAAAAACACATAAAACAGAGCATTTAAAAAGGCATTTACATTTTTTTATAATAAACAGATAAAAGAAGAGCAGAATATAAAGTGCAGCTATTAATTTTGGAAGGCAGTGGCAAAAAGAAAAGTCTTTAGCTGTGATTTAAAGGAGCTGATAGTTGGGGCAGACCTGCAGTTTTCTGGGAGTTTGTTCCAGATATGTGGAGCATAAAAACTAAAAGCTGCTTCTCCACGTTTAGTTCTAACTCTGGGGACAGAAAGCAGACCTGTTCCAGACGACCTGAGAGGTCTGCATGGTTCATATGGTAACAGCAGATCAGAAATATATTGTGGCCCTAAACCATTTAATGCTTTATAAACCAACAACATTACTTTGAAGTCTATTCTTTGACACACTGGAAGCCAGTGTAAAGACCTCAGAACTGGAGTGATATGATCCACCTTTCTGGTCCTGGTGAGTAATACATGGTGAGATGTGCAGTAATACATGGCAAGATGTGCAGTAATACATGGTAAGATGTGCAGTAATACATGGTGAGATGTGCAGTAATACATGGTACACACATCCATGTTCGATGTTTGTTTCCCGGAAGGGGACTCCCACCTCGGAGGAGGCAGACTTTAATTTAGTTTTGTTCATTTATTTTGTTATTTTAGTTTGTTGTTTTTGCCCGAAAGCTTTGCGGCGTGTAGGATGAAGACTTTATTTGTGTTTATTTTATTTGACCTGCTCTCCCGCTGTTTCTCTCTTCCTGGTGTGGGAGAGAGACGGAAAGAAAGATCCAGTCCGGATCCAGTCCGGCAAACTACACTCCCGATCCGGGGACTGTCATAGGGCGTGTGTCAGTGTGTGACAGCATGTTTTATCATCTTATTCTTCTGCGCGTGTGCCAATAAATGTAAGGGAAATTCTTCAGCTGCCGGTGAATGTCCCGCTCACAATATTTGCATTGGTTGAATCATTCTTTCATTGCATCCCAGAGAGGTTTGCATCGCTGCAACACCCCGAGGATGACATGGCTTGTGTAAATGAATGTGTGCATGATCTCAGCTGGATCAGTAATTTAGGGAGAACAAAACCAGCTTAGACAGTGGGCCCGCTATTTGGAAAGACTGCCTGTTGACTAATCCACAATTTCGTAATCACGACTGCCGATGGCTAAACTGATTACGTCCTTCCTCTCCTCTCCACGTGCAGCTGGAACTGTTATCCTGTGTGTTGCTGCCGCTGTCTATTTTCTTTGCGTTGGTCGTTTAGTGAAGTGGCGCCAGGGCTCCTCATTGTTCGAGCTTGTAATCGTCTCGAAGGTGATCAGAGAAAGTGCCAATGCCGATCGAGTGAACGGCCCATCCATCTTACCGAGGCGACACAGATACACCCAGCAATACACCTCCAAGAGCTAATCATTCTCAAACGAGCAAACGAAGAGCATTGGGCAAGAACCGTTGGGTGAGAGGATTACGAGACGCAATTCAGGAATGGGCGTGTGAAACCCGATGCTTCCGATCAGGCGCACACACACACACGCGTGCACACACACACACAAACACACGCGCACACACACACACACACACACACACGCCTCCAGCTGTTTAATCAGTGGGCGATTACTCCACAGCCGGCCGAGACAGATCAGTCATAACAGCCTGTCCTCTGATCCGGTGCCTTAATCCCAATTGGACCGTTTGATTAACTGCAGTTAAACCGACAGGTGCAAGCTGGAGAGACACATGTAGCCCCCTACCCCCCTTTTTTTTGAATATTTGAATTGTCATGTTGTTGAACAAAACAGCACCAACCCTACCCTACCCCCACCCCATCCCCCTCTAGCCCAGGGGGGGGGGAGGGAAGGAGGGCCGTATCCATTTCTGGATTTCATGCCAACTTCTGCTCTTAATTATTTAATTAGCCCCAATCAGTTACATGATCTGACATTTTAGCTAAACTTCTTGATAAGCCCATGAATGACAGCTGAAGACTGTTCTTGTGTTCCCAGATGAAACATGTCACTGTGGTCTAATCTACAAGTGAACCAGCATTGGTGTATCCAGCTAATTAGCTAATTGAGTCACAGGGGTAATTGGTAGAAACAAAAGCCTGAATACACACCGGCCCTCCAGGACCAGAATTGCCCACCCCTGCTCTAGCGCCCCTCTGTGGCCAGCAGCTCTGTAACGCTGCGCGTGATTGGCTGTAGTATGACCTAAGGTGGGAGGGGCTTCAGACAGCGGGATGTCTGCGTCTCATCACATCACACACCAGCGCCTCCTTCTGGCCAATCAGGCGCCCGCAGTCTGCCTGCACAAGCCGCAAAGGAAGTGTCCTCCCCCTCCTCACCGTCCATGTTTTTGACTAAATCTGGCTTTCCAAACTGGAAGAAGAATAAGGGTAAGATTAAAACCAATATATATAAATAAAAATAAAAGTGTAAACTGCTCTGGATAAGGACGGTTGCCATGCAAACGATGTGAGGCCTGGTTGCTCGTGACATCTCACCATCACTCCAACGATCCATTGAATGTTTTCAATTCCAATTACTGAAAATGACATAGAGTATGGCAGCCAAACAAATGTCTGTCTTTAGAGGTACAAAGGATTGCAGTGCCAAACACGAGCTGAATGAAGACCCAGTAACTACTAGCACGATAGAGTAAGTAAATATTGGCTTTGTGTCCAGACCTGGGGACTGGTGATTACTGTCATGATTATCTAAGAAATAAGAAAGAAATGTTATACATGATTGAAAAAACATGAAGACAGACAACAAGATTTTATTTATTTATTTGGTTCTGTGTGGCTCAGTAGGTATAACGTGGTGCTGACAAAGGTTAGGTTGTGGGTTCGATTCCCACTGGGGCCACATATACTGAAAATGTATGCATTCACTACTGTAATTCGCTTTGGATAAAAGCATCTACTAAATGGCATATATTATATTATTTATCAAGATGAACATTTATTTTATTGATTTATCTTCAGCTTATGCTTGACATAACTGTATTCAATTGTGTGGTTTCTGCAGAGCCTGGGACAGTGTTGCTGTAATTAATGGAATGACACCAAAGCGTTGCCTCAATATTTCAGGAATGCAGCACAATTCTTCCACAAGAAATACCATAATTTGGTGTTTTGTTGATGGTGGTGGAAAACGCTGTCTCAGGCGCCGCTCCAGAATCTCCCATAAGTGTTCAGTTGGGTTGAGATCTGGCGACTGAGACGGCCATGGCATATGGTTGACATCGTTTTCATGCTCATCAAACCATTCAGTGAGCACTCGTGCCCTGTGGATGGGGGCATTGAAATAAGTGTCAAAAATACAATATAAAGTGTCAAAAATCATGACATTGGTTTTCCCTGAAAGGAAGCAGCTACTAACACAATGAGCTTTTGTTGATTGCTTTCCACTTGCAGAGGCTACCTTAGTGTTGTAAAATATTTCTAGTGATTGCATCAGGTTAATTTGATCACAAAGAACCAAACTATTTCACATTTCAGACAAAGGCACATTTTGGTGATCACATCAATGTTCTTTGTGTTCAAACTAACCTGATGCAATCCATCCATCCATTGTCTAAGCCGCTTATTCCTGGTCAGGGTCGCGGGGGGGGGCTGGAGCCTATCCCAGCATGCGTTCCGGGCGAGAGGCAGGAATACACCCTGGACAGGTCGCCAATCCATCGCAGGGCACACACACCATTCACTCACACACTCATACCTACGGGCAATTTAGACTCTCCAATTAGCCTAACGTGCATGTCTTTGGACTGTGGGAGGAAACCGGAGTACCCGGAGGAAACCCACGCGGACACGGGGAGAACATGCAAACTCCGCACAGAAAGGCCCCCGGCCTGGATTCGAACCCGAGACCTTCTTGCTGTGAGGCGACAGTGCTATCCACTGCACCACCGTGCCGCCCCTGATGCAATCACTAGGCATATTTTATACATGCATGTTTTAGAGTTTTTTCCAGCCAAACCCACTCAACTGAGCCTATTTAAATACAATGACAGAATCACTTTGAATATTCTACACGGCAGTTAGATGTGGCTTATCTGTAGATATATCTTGACAAGAAGGAAATGAGAGAGATCCAAAAATTAATTAAAAATACCACGGGATGGGCTTTGCACTAATGCCATGTGTCAGCGTGTTAATTAATTTTCCATGTGAACATTGTACAGAAAACGTAACAAACGCATGGGTCTCCGTGCCTTTTGTGCGGCCGATGTTGCAGATGCCCCTCTCCTTATCAGGCGGTCGCAGCAAATCCTGTTTACGCCGACCGCTCATCGTGATAGCCTGCCCACCGCGTCGTGCGGTCAGCGGCCGGCGTTTGATGTTCTCAGCCGCCATGGCAACAAAGGGAAAGTTGACCTACCAGCAAACGAGGCTGGATATTCAGCCAATCACCGCTCGATAAACACGGCCTGTGCGTTTGGGCCCTTATACCGGCCGGGCAGGAGCGCGGGGCAGGAGATTAGTGGGAGACGGAGTGGGATTCTGGGAATTAGAATTTTGAAAGGCACAACGATGTCAGTGTGAACATGTGGCCGAGCCAGCCCAGGCTGGTAGGCCTGATATCGATACCCACTTCACGAACTTCCCAACGTGCCTGACAGGCTATTCATAAACCATTGGTGCTGACTGACCGCTGACAGTCGTAACTCACGAATTAAGGTGTTAGTGTAAGATTCACAAGACATGACGATTAGCACGCCGATGTGTATGACAGCATTATCACACACCAGCGGACCTGAGCGCTGTGGCACAATATGGCTGCCCTGCATTGCCCAGGTGGGTGCTACGCTGCTGGTGGTGGTTGAGTGTCACTACAAGTGTCTGGAACTCTACTGGAGGGATGCAACACCATTCTTCCATGAGAAATTCTATCATTTGGTGTTTTTTTTTATGGTGGTGGAAAACGCTGTCTGAGGCACCGCTCCAGAATCTCCCATAAATTTTCAACTGTGTTGAAATCTGGTGACTGAGACGGCCATGGCATATGGTTTACATCGTTTTCATGCTCATCAAGCCATTCAGTGAGCAATCGTGCCCTGTGGATGGGGGCATTGTCATCCTGGAAGAGACCACTCCCATCAGGAGAAATGCTTCACCACAGGATGAAGGTAATCATTCAGAATGGCTTTGTATTTATTGGTGTTTACCTTGCCTTCTAAGGGGTTGAGTGGGCCTAAACCACAAGCTGATACCTCGAGGCAACATTCGCCTCCTCTGAGACGGAACTCGCCCAACCCCTACCGCTCCTCGGCGAGTTCGTGCCGGCTCACCCTCCCCCCCCCCCTCCCCCCCTGGGGCGGACAGCCAAACTACACCCCTGATACATGCTTTTTGAATGTATTTATTTATTTGGAAAATGCTCATATCCAAATCCGCTGGCAAATCCCCCCCGACCAGGAATAAGATAATGAATGAATGAATGAATGAATGAATGAATGAATGTTCTCATTGTGCACGTAAGGCACCACACAGGTAGTTATTGTAATCTGTAGTACTGGCGATACTTCAGGTTCTGTCTCTGCAGTGTGTGACTAATGTGACCTGCAGGTAATTTCACACCTCTTCTCTACAGCTGTCGGTTTGTAGAACAATGTCACGTCAGGCAAATGGTACAATATTTACAGCCAATCATTAAAACTGAAGTAATAATATTGGTTAATATATTCATGTTATTTTGAATAGATTTCTTTATGATTAGGATATGAGGGCTTTTTGTAAGGGTCTGGTGCACATGATGGACTATATTTAAGGCTTGAGAATAGAGACAATTTTCATTGGTTTGTTATTATTCTTTCAGGTCGTAAAAGTACAGAACCTGGGAACATTTTCCTCCAGCATCGTAGTCTCCGTAATGTCTAAACTGTGCACACTGGCAAATTAATATCTGACTTGGTTCATTTTAACATTACATTAAAACAATAAAAATAATAGGTATATGTTGTAGTAAGAAAGTAAGGACGTAAGAACACAAGAATACGTGCTGATGAGAACAGGCCGTTTGGCTCTTCTTCGTAAAAGTCTGTTGTTTACGTGAAAATGTAAGAGAATATATTTGTGTTTTTCCCTCATGTTTATGTGGAAGTGGGACAGCTGTCATTGAGAGGAACAGCTGGATTTCCACAGAAATGTGGGCCGTCTAGTGCGGAATAGCAGAGCAGTGTCATGTTCCAACTTGAGTTGGAATGAAAGGTCACCTCAAGGTGTGTGTACGTTTGAGGGGGAGGTGAGGTTCCCTTCACTGGATAATGCTGTATGATATTCATAACCTATTTATAGTAAAATGATCATATACGGATTATCTTTTTTAACCCTTAACAATAACTGAAGTACACCCATGAGCTGAGGGCTATTCTGTTCTGCTGTGTAGGTCATACACATAACTGTGTAGGTCATACACATAACTGTGTAGGTCATACACATAACTACCAGGCAGTCAAGGGATCAGCCCCAACATACCTCCTCAAGATCTTCAAACCCTACACACCTGCCAGACCTCTCCGTTCTGCTACCTCAGGACGCCTAGCACCTCCCCCCCTCCACACCTGCGCTTCCCGGTCACGTCTCCTGTCGGTTCTGGCTCCATGATGGTGGAATGACCTTCCTGTGGAAGTCAGAACAGCTGAACCCTGGCCACCTTCAAGCGACGACTGAAGACTCACCTCTTCAGGGTGCACCTCTCCCCGTAGTCCGGTTTTTGTTAACTTGGGGACATAGTTGCTTAGTTTACACGTCTACTTGTTTGTATTGTATTAGGCTTAGGCATTATTTCCTGCATTTGAGTCCTTTACTGCTACCTCTGAATTGTGGCTACAGATTTACCTACAGGGTCCTAGTTTAACAATGTGGTTGCTCCTAGCACCCAGGAATTGTACTTCTCACTAGGGTGGCTTTCAGCTAAACTGTTCTTGACTACGGTTAACACTTTGTTGTACGTCGCTCTGGATAAGAGCGTCTGCCAAATGCCTGTAATGTAATGTAACTGTGTAGGTCATTAATCCATCAGAGTATGAGATCTTATTTTTTTAAATAGACAAACTTTAGAGTGGTAACAGCAGTGTGGTATAATGGTTAGGGAGCTGGGCTTGTAACTCAGAGGTTGCTGGTTCGATTCCCAGGTGGGGGCACTGCTGTTGTACCCTTGAGCTAAAGGTACTTAACCTGAATTGCTTCAGTAAAATATCCAGCTGTAGAAATGGATTGTATATAAAGAAATGTAAACTGTGTAAGTCGCTCTGGATAAGAGCGTCTGCTAAATGGCTAAAATGAAAATGAAATGAACAACCCTAGGGGTGATGGAAGGGGTGGTGGAAGGGGTGGTGGAAGGGGTGGTGGAAGGGGTGGTGGAAGGGGTGATGGAAGGTGGTGGAAGGGGTGGTGGTGGAAGGGGGGGTGGAAGGGGTGGTGGTGGAAGGGGGGTGGAAGGGGGTGGTGGAAGGGGGGTGGAAGGGGGTGATGGAAGGGGTGGTGGAAGGGGTGGTGGAAGGGGGGTTGTATTGCTGAGTTACTGAGATACATAAGCAGTCCCAGTCAGGAAGCTTGGTTCAGCTCTCCTCTACAGAATGATGGACAAAGAAAATAAAATATTCTAGGGCTGGCGGATAGCGCAGCGGTCTAACGCACCGTATCTTGGCTGGTTCAATATGGTGTGCGCTGCCTGTCAGGGACGCGGTTTGAAACCCGTCTCTACCAGACCGGCTCTGGTCGTCAGCCCCGATCGGGGGCGGGGGCGTTTGGCTGTCCGCCCCAGGGGAAGGGGGGAGGGTGAGCCGGCTCGGGTCCACCGTGAAGCACGTAAGGGAGTCTCCAGAATGTAGGTGGGGGCAAATTCCATCTCGAAGAAAGTGGAGTTCACTGTCCTCGGAGAATCTGTTTGCCTCGTAGAGACGAGCGGCGGACTCATGTGGGGAGGGTAAATCAAAATAAATAGAGGGTGTACTTGGCTACTAATTTGGGAGAAAAATGGGAAAAAAATCGGACAATTTTGACAAGGAAATTTTTTACATTTTTGATTAAAAATTGTGAAATATTCCTTGTTTTTGCATTCCAGTGGATTGTGAGATATGACGAGAACATTTGATTTGTTCCATAAAAGTTCAGTCAGCAATGTGTCCGTCCAAACACCTCAAACGGGCGATGCTGAATATTTAGAGTACAATAGTAAGACGTGAAACAGGCGATGCTGAATATTTAGATTAGTAAGACGTGGACACATGAACATACTGCGGGGAACAGGGGTAACTTCTGACAGAACTGGTTTCATGAGACGCATTCAGGAAAATAACAGAGAACAATGCACACTGGATACTGAGTTCAAACTGCAAGATAGCACTTGTTCTGCTCAATCAATCATCCCCCAAAGTATTACTTGTTAAACAAAATATTTCTGTCGGAGGAACTGTATTACCATAAAAGAATATAAATGTAAAAATGTATTTTCTATGCCAATGTCTTGATCTTTATCGAGGGGGGGTTGTAATTTTGGAGGGTATTGCTTCCTTTCTTTTTCTTTTTCCCCCTTTTTTTCCTCACAATTTGGTGGCCATTTTCACTCTCTATTTCTTCAAGTCCCCCTCATGAGTACGGGACCAGCCACTACCCCAGGGGCCGGCAATGACCTGCTTCCTTCGAGACAGAACTCGCCTTTCGACATTCGTCTTTGCCCACAGGGAAGTTTTCTCGTGCCAGCTTTCCCTCCCCCTGGGGCGGACAGCCAATCGCTGCTCCAGAACAGAACTCTCCTGTTACCCACAGGGAAGTTTTCTGTGCTTCGCGGTGAGCTCGTGCCAGCTCTCCCTCTCCCCTCCCCCTCCCCCTGGGGCGGACAGCCAATCGCTGCTCCAGAACAGAATTCCCAGTCAGAGCCGGGCTAGTGCAGCCAGGTGTCGAGTCCCAGCCGCAGTGGGAAACCTGCACAGCGAGTGCCTCTACTAGGGGTGTAATGGAACACATATTGGTACTGAACCGTATATCTTTTCAGTATAGCATCAGAGGCCGTATGTACAAAGATTCTAAGAGTAGGAGTGCTGATCTAGGATCAGGTTTCCCCTGTCCATATCCATTATATACGCCATTCAGCAGATGCTTTTATCCAAAGCGACTCACAGTAGTGAATGCATACATTTTTTGTATATGTGTTCCGGTGGGAATCGAACCCACAACCTAAGCATTGTCAGCGCCATGCTTTACCTACTGAGCCACACAGAACCATGCTCTACCTACTGAGCCACACAGAACCATGCTCTACCTACTGAGCCACACAGAACCATGCTCTACCTACTGAGCCACACAGAACCACGCTCTACCTACTGAGCCACACAGAACCACGCTCTACCTACTGAGCCACACAGAACCATGCTCTACCTACTGAGACACACAGAACCACACTCTACCTACTGAGCCACACAGAACCATGCTCTGCCTACTGAGCCACACAGAACCATATTCTACCTACTGAGCCACACAGAACCACGCCTCCTACTGAGCCACACAGAACCATATTCTACCTACTGACACACAGAACCATGCTCTACCTACTGAGACACACAGAACCACACTCTACCTACTGAGCCACACAGAACCACGCTCTACCTACTGAGACACACAGAACCACGCTCTCTACCTACTGAGCCACACAGAACCACACTCTACCTACTGAGCCACACAGAACCACACTCTACCTACTGAGCCACACAGAACCATGCTCTGCCTACTGAGCCACACAGAACCATATTCTACCTACTGAGCCACACAGAACCACGCTCTACCTACTGAGCCACACAGAACCACGCTCTACCTACTGACACACAGAACCACGCTCTACATACTGAGCCACACAGAACCACATTATGAGCTAAAAGGCTAAACTGATCCTAGATCAGCACTCCTACTCTAAGAATCTTTGTACACACGGGCCATGGTCTTTGATATATATCACATGAGTTCAGGGAGCCCTTTTGCACAAACCCAACATTTACTTTGAGCAAGACGCTTTCACACAGCAGTGTTCATGAACATAAGAATCCATAGTGATCTCACATTAGGTGATGTCTCAATGTCACATCATCACATTAGGACAGAAGAGGGCTGTGTTTCAGAACATGTCACATTGAACAAGTTAAACAAGTATGAAAAGAGACGAAAACTGTGTTTCATTAAAGCATATGTCAATTTCTCAGCTCTAGCAAAGTTGGAAGGGATGTTTTTATGTTTGTTGCTTCCAACAACTAAGGAATGAGCAGCATGGGTCATACGTCTAATCAAATTAAATTAATTTGGGGAGCTCAATAATTCAGTATCTACAAACAGTCAGGTCATAGAAGGTCAGTACTCATTTTACATTTTTACATTTTAAGCATTTAGCAGACACTCTTATCCAGAGCGACTTACAAGATGTGCATTAATACATGGTAGGAACAATCATAGTGGCTCCAACTGCACAAGATCAGTGCAGTAATACAGCGATAGACATCATTGCAGGCGTCTGCGTACCATACCTGTAACACTGGGAAGGAAAAGGTCTCAACTCAACGTCTTTCAGCTGAGATGACGTAAACCGATCAGGAAAAGGCCCAAAACCTAGATCACCCAAATTAGGCTTGCCGCTTCTCTTGGTTCACATTTTCTAAATCAAAGAGAGATGTACAGAAACAGATCAGAAACACTGCCGGAGAAGATCGACGACCCAACGAGAACTAGATTTATAAGCCACAATTTAGACTTGACATTTATTTAATATAAGCAAGTAAGAATAAAGAACAACCCACGAGGGCTGAGGCTCTGTCCTGAAGTCTGTTTTAATCTCCTCCTGCTGGCTGAGCACCATTCCGCGGGGCACGTTGACAGCTGGGCACAGGTGACTCCCAGGAGAGGACTCATGTGTCATCTTGCTGTGCGGGTAGATAAGAGACCGCGGGGATCAAGGCAGATTACCCTACCGGTATAAGAGGGGAGAGCGACCGTGTCCTGAGTTTGTGCCAGTGCCCAAGTGCTGTCCGAGACGGGACCCAGGTAAGGGAGCTGAGACACTGGAGGCTTTCGCTCACTGTGGTCAGAACCGTTTTGAGTTTGTGGTCGCTGTGGTCCAATTTGTTTGCGTTTTCGGTCACTCTGGTCAAGACCATTTGCACTTATGGTCACTGTGGTCAGATCCGTTTGTGTTTTCGGTCGCTGTGGTCAGATTCGTTTGTGTTTTCGGTCGCTGTGGTCAGATCCGTTTGTGTTTTCGGTCGCTGTGGTCAGATCCGTTTGTGTTTTCGGTCGCTGTGGTAAGGACCGTTTGCGTTGTCGGTCTGTGAACGCTCAGATGATGCGAAACGTTCCGGGAACATTGGGCGATGATTTTGCTCAAATTCCCGTTCGGTTGTGAGATGACGATATGACGAGAACATTTTATTTGTTCCATAAAATTTGTTCTGGCAAAGTCACCAAAAGACATTAGAGGAATGTTTCACTAGCGGCGTGACCCTGATGGCTGATCTTTTAGTCATGAGAACATCGTGGAGGATCGGGCTCATGTGCATTTTAAGAATGTTCCAAATGAAGTACTAAAATGGTGGATTTACTTAACATTGGTAACATTGCTGATAAAAATGATCACAAATGACTATCCACAATTCAAATAATTTTTCAACTGGAGTAAAAAAAACGGAATAAAGTTTCTGTGGTCGTTCCTGAACTGTCCCTCATCCGGGAAACGGCACAAGTTTAGATGCCGGGAATGTTTACGCTAACCTTCCAAACGTTCCAGGAATGTTCAGAGAACCAAAGATGGTTAGTTGGGTGAGCACAGATGCCATGGCGCAGTGTGTGATGGTGGCAAGCCTGAGCGACCTCACATTTGAGCTGTTCATTACTGGATATTCTCTAGACCAGTGCTTCTCAATCCTGGTGCTGGAGGGCCACAGGGTGGGGCTGGATTTTGCTTCACCTTAAAATCAGGAACCAATTTAGACCCAAGAAAGCAGGTGAGGTGAGTTACCTGTGTACTCATATAACAGTGACTGCACGCAGCGAGTTTCGAACCGAGGGATCTCGACGCGACAAGAGAGCGATTTAGCTCGCCGAGCTAAAGACTCAAGTCTCTAACTCCGGGAACTAATCGTACTCTTATCCACGTCACTCTGCAACAGGCGCTCACGTACCAGAGCCCACCCGCTACACTCAGCTGCTTTAATTGATCAATTAAGTGCTGAGTGACAAAGTAAACCAGCACACCAGGGACTCCAGGGGTGAGAACCACTGATCTAGTGTAAATGACGATCCTAACTGGGCTGAGTGGTCTGTGCTGGTCATTATGTAATCTTATGTTCTTTCATGCAGTTACACCAAGAGCCATTGTCAGACCTGTTATTCTTCAAGACATTTAACTTTCATACTGTTGGCATGTCACGTGACTCGTGTGGAGGAGTTTCCTGAATACAGAACTTTAAATTTGAGGAGACTGTGGCGTGGTTTAAGTTAGACAGCAACCCTGGAACGGTAAATTAAAATCATGGCTCGGCTTGGTGTATCGGAGCTCAGAAGGCGTGAGTTAGAGTTGAGCGCGTGAGCGTCCGCTGCAAAGGGTGACGTTGATAAGACTGTGATTAGTTCCCGGGGTTGGGGACTTTAGCTCAGCTCAGCGGGCTCTTGTCGCGTCGAGATCCTCGGTTCGAAACCCGCTGCAGGCAGAACCGACTCCGTTACGTTGGCAGGACAGCTGACCCATGTAAGCGGTGACTGCTTCGCACCGCGGCCTCGATGAGAGCGTTTCGTCTTCCTCACCAGATCGTTCTGACGGCTTGGCGTCCCTTCCGCTGCAGCGGGACGTGTGTGCGCTCGCGGGATGAGGGTGTCGACGCTCGCCTGCGCTGTGCTCTGCCTGCTGACGGCTCAGACGCTGGCCAAGTGTGTCCTGCAGAACTACACCCTCTACGCAGAGAGGAAGGACTGCGGCCGCTGCGTGGCCATCAACACCACCATCTGCAGCGGCTTCTGCTTCTCCCGGGTAAGAGCGCACACCAAACCTCTATTTATTTAGACTTACCCTCCCCACACGAGTCTGCCGCTCATCTCTACAAGGCAAGCTAATTCTCAGAGGGCAGCGAACTCCACTTGTGATACGGTGTGTGCTGCCTGTCAGGGACACGGTTCTAAACCCGTCTCTACCAGACCGGTCCTGGTCATCAGCCCTGATCGGGGGCAGGGGCGTTTGGCTGTCCGCCCCAGGGGGAGAGGGGGATGGTGAGCCGGCTCGGGTCCGCCGTGAAGCACGTAAGGGAGTCTCCATTGCCCTTGGAGAATTAGCTTGCCTCGTAGAGACGAGCGGCGGACCCGTGTGGGGAGGGCAAGTCTAAATAAATAGAGGGTGTAATTGGCTACTAAATTGGGAGCGTTGTGGCCGTTGCTGTGGCCAGAGTGATGTGGTGATCGTGTAGCTGGGGCTTTCAGGACACCAACGTGCGTGAGCGCGGGTGGAACCGGCTGCTGATCCAGCGGGGGTGTGCGTACCGGGCGCTGGCGTACCGGGCGGTGAAGATGCCGGGATGTCCCGCCACGGTGGACCCGTTCTTCTCCTACCCAGTGGCCCTGAGGTGCCACTGCAGCCACTGCAACACCACCAACAACGAGTGCCTCTCCCGCGACCACCGCCCCTCCCCCAAGTGCTCCAAGGCCCCGCGCTGGGCACCCCGGACCGCCCCCACACCGACCGACCCCCCACCGGGCCGGCCGCCGACCCCCACCGTGGCTAGAAAGGGGGCGTTTGTGTCCCAGCCTCGCGATGGGGGAACGAGAGGCTGCGTGAGCCCGCAAACCAAACGGGCAGAGCTGCAATATTTCACCAGTGATTTTTTTGTGACCAATCCAATGTGGCGTTGCCGTGGAGAGCGGGAGGTCCACTCATTTGATTGGCTCAAACAAGTCAGTGCGTTGACAGCTCACTGTGACCTCTCTTTCCCATCGCCATAGAACGTCAGTGTTTTCATTGAAATAAATATCTGTGTTGAGCATTGCCCACTGTTTCTGTATTTACTTGATGGGACCAGAGCACGTTGCGGTTCGTTCGTTCGTTGTAGGAATGTTTTCATTCCATCACCTTAATGGAAGGTGTTGCTATAGGATGCAGCCTACATTAAAGATGATATACTGTTCCTCTGCCATTGTCCTGCGTCTGTTATCTGTGAGAGAGAGAGAGAGGAGAGAGGGAGGGGGAGGGAGGGAGAGAGGAGGGAGGGAGGGAGGGAGGGAGGGAGAGAGGTTGGGAGAGAGAGGGAGGGAGGGAGAGAGGGAGGGAGAGGGAGAGAGAGAGGGAGGGAGAGGGAGGGGAGGGAGGAGAGAGAGAGAGAGAGAGGGAGGGAGGGAGGGGAGGGAGGGAGGTAGGGAGAGAGAGGGAGGGAGGGAGAGAGAGAGAGAGCGAGAGAGAGGTCTATGCACCTCCTCTGGAAACTGGATATGAGCTTTTTTAAACTACGTACACTACTGGTCAAAGGTTTTCCCGTTTTTATTGAAATTTAAGCAGTTCAAGTCCAGTGAATAACATGAAGTGGTACAAAGGTACAAAGGTAAGTGGTAAAAAAAAGTTTAGGTTACCAAAAACTGAAAAATAATGTAACTTTTTTGAGTAGTTTCCTACACCATCAAAAGGCACTTGAAAACTGGAGGAAACTCTGACAGGAAGAGGTCTGACAGACCCAAAGCCACAACAAAATCAAAATACAAGTTTCTGAGAGTCAACAGCTTGTGTGATAGGCGGCTCACAGGACAACAGCTACAAGCACAGCTTAACACTGGTCGAAGTAAGGAAGTCTCAGTTTCAACTGTGAAGAGAAGACTTTGAGCTGCAGGTTTGACAGGTTGAGTGGCAGTAAGAAAGCCATTGCTAAGATGGAAAATTAAGAAAAAGAGGCTTGCCTGGGCCATGAAGCACCGCCAGTGGACTACTGAAGACTGGAAGAAGGTCTTATGGACCGATGAATCAAAATGTGAAATCTTCGGTTCATCACGCAGGGTTTTTGTATGCTGTCGAATAGGCGAAAGGATGGTTCCTCAGTGTGTGACACCAACTGTCAAACATGGAGGTGGAAGCGTGATGGTCTGGGGCTCTTTTGCAAGATCCAGAGTCGGTGACTACAGAGTGACAGTTAACCCACGTTAACCCATTACTTGTTCCCTGAAAAGGGCATTTTTATAAGTCTGAAATGTGCATTATTTTTCAGTTTTTGGTAACCTAAACTTTTTTTTCAACCTCTGGAAGTTTACCGCTTACCTTTGTACCATTTCAGGTTATTCACTGGACTTGAACTGCTTACATTTAAGTAAAAACCGGAAAATGGGGGTGTTCTACAACTTTTGACCAGTAGTGTATGTGTCCTTTGAGCTAGCATAAACTGTGCCTCAAATATCCTGCATTTCTGCCCTTTATTAAAGGCGACATATTTCCATGCGTTCAAAGCTTTATTTATGAGTCTGTTCACCCTGATGGCCACAGATGTCATGCTTCTATTCCTGACTCCACCATGTCCTTGTGTTGCTCTCTGTGGTGCTGCCCTGAGTGCTAACAAGCGCGCGCAGAAGCATTAGCATGCGCGTGCAGAAGCATTAGCATGCGCGTGCAGAAGCATTAGCATGCGCGCGCAGAAGCATTAGCATGCGCGTGCAGAAGCATTAGCATGCGCGTGCAGAAGCATTAGCATGCGCGCGCAGAAGCATTAGCATGCGCGCAAGAAGCATTAGCATGCGCGTGCAGAAGCATTAGCATGCGCGCCCAGAAGCATTAGCATGCGCGCATTAGCATGCGCGCAGAAGCATTAGCATGCGCGCGCAGAATTAGCATTAGCATTAGCATGCGCGCAGAAGCATTAGCATTAGAGGCATTAGCATGCGCGCGCAGAAGCATTAGCATGCGCGCGCAGAAGAGCCAGAAAGCATTAGCATGCGCGCGCAGAGGCATTAGCATGCTCGCGCTGAAGCATTAGCATGCGCGTGCAGAGGCATTAGCATGCGCGTGAGAAACAGATCCACAAATGGCAGCTCTGGGTTTTATAGCGCTGAACAACATAAACAGACTTAAAGCCTTAATCTCATCCTGTACTGGAAACTGGCCTGTATGCCCCACAGGCAAGTTACAAAACACAGGGAACTCACTGTTATGGTGTGGGGTGCATTTTCCTGCCATGGTTTAGGTCCACTCAACTCCTTAGAGGAAAGGTAAACACCAATAAATACAAAGCCATTCTGAGTGATCACCTTCCTCCTGTGGTGAAGCATTTCTATCCTGATGGGAGTGGTCTCTTCCAGGATGACAATGCCCCCATCCACAGGGCATGAGTGCTCACTGAATGGTTTGATGAGCATGAAAATGATGTAAACCATATGCCATGGCTGTCTCAGTCACCAGATCTCAACCCAGTTGAACAACCCAACACCAAATGATGGAATTTCTCATGGAAGAATGGTGTTGCATCCCTCCAGTAGAGTTTCAGACACTTGTAGAATCTGTGCCAAGGCACATTGAAGCTGTTCTGGAGGCTCATGGTGGCCCAACGCCCAGTTAAGACACTTTATGTTTCCTTTATTTTGGTGGTTACCTGAATGTGGTTCCATATACAGACTACAGTTGAGTTAATTCTGGAAATTAAAGAACATTCAAGGAAAATTCTAACAGATTTATAAGTCTTCAAGTGTAAAATGGCAGTGTTTAGCTGTATTTTTAAACGCGAGGGTGGTGAATATTAATATTTACAGATCTTTACGGAAAAACCCTGTCCTGTGAAGCCAAGCCAACGTTTAGCCAAATGTTGTTCTGATTTGAAACATCCTGAAAATAATATTTTTTTCATGCTTTTCATAGTAAACATTCTTTTAGGATTTTATTTATATTTTTTTCATGGTTGCAGATCATTCAACAACGACCGTGCCTAACCCTGGTGTGGGATAAAGATTCCGTGGCACTCCTCAAAAGACTAGAGGTGTTAGCGCTGGTGTCCTACTCAAATTACCACACATAAAAATCTGTCTCCCCATCTGGCCACCCGATCGTCCCCTACATGTCACTGCCGGTCCACTGAAGAGAACCGCATTCTCAGTGAACCGACCGACGTAAATATTTTAATTTATGAATGTATTTATTTATATAGTGCCTTTTCAGCAATACAGCACAAAGTGCTTCACAAAAAAGGGATTAACCCCTGAGGTCGACGGGAGCGGCGCCGCTCCCAGCAGCAATAAAAGTATATTACTATTTCTAACTTCGCGATATTTTATCATACACACGCGACAAAAACATTGACAGAAACCTTAGAATCGCGACTTTCCGATTTGAGCACTGGCAAATCAAATGGGATTTTTTAAATTAGGTTAATTAGACCAAAAGTAAACCTTGCCTTTTACTCTTTTTTACCTACATTTTACATTTTACATTTTAAGTATTTAGCAGACGCTCTTATCCAGAGCGACTTACAAGATGTGCATTAATACAAGGCGAGAACAATCAAAGTTAGCGTACAAGATCAGTGCAGTAAAACGGCAAAAGACATCATTGCAGGCAACTGCGTATCATACCTGTAACATTGGGAAAGAAAAGGTTAGTGGGTGTTTTTTTGTTTGTTTTTTTAAACAAGTAAACAGATTGACAAGATGGACAGTGTTCAGTGGTAGTGGAGTCTGAAGAGGTGGGTTTTGAGTCTCTTGCGGAAGATTGAAGTGATTCCGCAGTCCTGACCGATTGCGGGAGGTCGTTCCACCAACGAGGGACCAGGACAGAGAAGAGGCGAGACCGCGAGAGCCGGCTGCCAGGCGCCCGGAGGGATGGGGCAGTCAGTCTGCCAGCGGAGGCGGAGCGGAGGGGTCTGGACGGGGTGTAGGGCGTGATGAGTGACTGGAGGTATGGGGGAGCAGTACCTCTGGCCGCTTGAAAAGCCAGCACCAGTGACTTGAATCTGATGCGTGCTGCGATGGGGAGCCAATGCAGAGAGGAGAGTAGAGGGGTGACGTGGGTGAACTTCGGCTGGTTGAACACCAGGCGAGCAGCAGCGTTCTGGACTAGTTGCAGTGGCTTGATGGCACAGGCCGGAAGGCCTGCCAGCAAGGAATTGCAGTAGTCCAGACGTGAGATCACCAGGGCCTGGACCAGGAGTTGAGTGGCCTCTTGGGTGAGGAACGGTCTGATCCTCCGGATGTTGTGGAGGGAGAAACGGCAGGTCCGAGAGATCGCTGCAATGTGGCTCGAGAAGCACAGCTGGTTGTCCAGGGTTACCCCAAGACTCCTGGCAGACTGGGACGGAGACACTATGGAGCCTTCCACGGTAATTGACGCATCAATCATCGGGAGCCCTTCGCTGGGAGGAAGAGCAGCTCTGTCTTCCCCAGGTTCAGCTTCAGGTGGTGGGTGGACATCCATGCGGAGATGTCAGCCAGGCATGCAGAGATCCGTGCCGGGACCTGGGTATCAGATGGAGGGAAGGAGAGAAACAGTTGAGTGTCATCAGCATAACAGTGATAGGAAAAACCATGAGCAGAAATAACAGAGCCAAGTGACTTGGTGTACAGAGAAAATAGGACAGGGCCTAGCACCGAGCCCTGCGGGACACCGGTAGAGAGGGTGCGGGAGAGGAGAGGGATCCTCTCCAGGCCACCTGGTAGGACCGGTCGGCCAGGTAGGACTTGAACCATGTCAGCGCAGATCCAGAGATTCCCATCTCGACGAGAGATGAGAGCAGGATCCGGTGGTCCACGGTGTCGAACGCCGCCGACAGGTCAAGGAGGAGGAGGACGGAGCTAAGGGATCGGGACTTAGCGACGTGAAGAGCCTCAGTGACCGCAAGCAGTCTCTGTGGAGTGGCCTGCTCTGAACCCAGATTGGTTGGGATCGAGTAGGTCGTTCTGTAAGAGATGAGCAGACAGTTGATTATAGACAGCCCGCTCTAACGTTTTGGAAAGGAATGGGAGGAGAGAGACAGGTCGGTAGTTAGAGATGACAGCAGGATTCAGAGAGGGTTTTTGAGGAGGGGGACAACCTGAGCACATTTGAGGGAGGAGGGGACAGAGCCAGAGGAAAGAGAGGAGTTAATGACATTAGAGACAACGGGAGGATGTCCATAGCAATGGACTGGAAGAGGGGTAGTAACGTCCCCCTTCTATTGACATGGTAACTAGGTGCGAGTTTCGGGGAGGTGTGTGGGGCGGGGCTTGGGGCCATGTGTGAAAACGCCGGCGTAAACACATAAACTGTCCCGACAATTTGAAGCAAGATTTTATACAGACATACAATTTTATTCAAGATGGAAAGATTTTCTGCGCTGCAGTGTTTGAGAGTATTGATGAAAAGCGACGAAGACAATAACTGACGAAGAGTAAGTAACTATATTTGATTTGCCATGTTATCAAATACTCGTATATATATTCAATATATGAATTCCGCGTCTTGTGACTACATATTCCGCGTGTTGCAACGTAACAAATTGCAATATGCACACAAGATCTATGGAAGAATACTTTTCAAACAGCCTAAAATGTTATTTATTTCGCTTGTTTTCAAATACTCGTGAAAATATATGAATTCCGCGTCTTGTGACGCCAAACATATTCCGCGTGTTAGTAACTTAATCTAAATCCCTAACGTTAGTAGATTAGTTGGTTAGTACTATACACATCTACCTAATATATACAAAGTGCAATCTAGAAAGTAAGAAGGAAGAAAACGAGATAATAAGCGAAGGCGGAAAAAACCCGAAAAGTATAAACTCCCGAAGTGCATGACAAGACAAGGTGTGGATCTCAAAATAAACGGAACAAGGACAGACAGGGAGCAGAACGTGACAGGACAGGGAAAATGCAATACTGGATAAAGAATAATGAATAAGGACTGAATGAAAAATAAACAAAGACCAAAAAACAACAGAACAGGAACTCAGAATATAACACTGATGGCCCAGTGAGATGGCCCATCTGACAGATCTTAGAGGTGTGGACAATGAATAATGAATATTCAGGTATTTAGCATTTAGCCCTCCCACAGCCTGAAACAGGGCTGGACTGGGAGAAAAAATCGGCCCTGCCATTTCGCTCAGACCGGCCCGGCACCCGGTGCGGCGCCGCATTTTCTGTCGACCGGGGGTGCTGCGCGAATAAATCTGTCGACGGGGCGGGGGTGCTGCGCGAAAGAAGCTGAGACCAGTTCGTTTATATGCGCGAAAAATTTATTGCGCCCCTCGAACACCCGGTCCGTGGTATAATATATATAAAATGATTCTACCGGCCCTACCGAGGCCCTACCGCCCAAAACTAGACCGCCCACCGGGCATTTGCCCGTAGACTATATAGCCAGTCCAGCCCTGGCCTGAAATAAATGTGACCAGTTCTGATAAAAACAGGTTTTTAGCTATTTAGATCTCAGATGTGCTAAACTGTTTTCACACCCTTACATAACCAAGACCTTGATGAACAAACGCACATTGGCAAAACAATTCGTCACTATAGTTTAGTGTGTGCTTTCACAACTTTTGTGACAGCAGAAAAATTTGCTATTTTTAACTTGTGTGTTTGTAGATCTATTTACAAGCTGCATATGATACTGACCAAACTATTGATGGCATACAAATGTAGCTGTGATTGTCCTTCAAATAAAAATATCAAACACTTTGGAGTAAGTGTGTGTTAAATTGATGAAATTGAGATAAATATCAGACCATGCCAAAATCAAAAAACATCTAAAAGCTTAGCACGGACCTCAGAGGGTTAAAATAAAAGACCAAAACATCGACAGAGCACAAAACAAATGAGAATATAAACAGAATAAAAACTAATTAAAATACAAAACAAAGGTTAATAGGTTGTAAAAGCAAATCTGTAAAAGTATGTTTTTAAAAGGGTTTTAAAAGAGGACACTGAAACCGCTGTACTGGAAGGTACAGACAGTTTCAATGAACAGCCATGTTGTGACTCATTCGTTTCCTGTAATAGCAGGGGCCCTTCGATCGTCTATCTGGGTCATGCAGTTAGAGTTGCTCCAGAGTGTTGACATAGGCCCGTTTGTTTAAATTTGTGTGTATTTATGGGACACGTGTGCTCAGGAACAAAGAGAGAGAGGAGAGGCCAACAGCTGGGGTTTATTTTTAAAGTCTTCAGCTCAGAGGGGGAGAAGGAGCGGGGGGTAATGAGAGCGTGCGTCTCATGCGTGTGTGGTCACCTGATCTGTGGCTGCCCTCCCCCGGAACAGGCGTACGTCCCTGACGTCTGTCTGTCCTTCTACGGCTCATCGGCGGGACTCTGAAGCCGAGTCCACCGGCCGCACTGACTCCATAATCCCGTGTCGCCATCAGCTGTCATGAGACTTCGAGTCAGACGTCTAAAAAACACATCTGTGAGGCCAACATATGAAATGGCTGATAAGATATTGAGATATTTTCTTATTTATTTATGTGTTTATATAATTTATGTATGCTTTATGTATTTGAATAACTGTATTTATTTATATATATATATTTTTTTTTAATTGTCTTATAACCTGAGGCATTTATAAGATATGAAAGAGTTAGTTAGACATATCACAGTACAGACTGAAATTGTGTTTGGATCAAAAGGAGCTGCTGATTCCATGTCGTTCCTTGAGAGATATTTTCAGTCAGCTGTGGAGGTGACTCAGTACAAGCTAGCATCGGTGATGATCGTATGTGTGGAATGAGTGTGTGAGGTGATCTAACTGTCACACTCACATATCTAACATCTGCATCCCCTGTGTGAACTGCGTCCCTCCAGTAGAGTTCCAGACACATGTAAAATCTGTGCCAAGGTGCACTGAAGCTGTTCTGGTGGCTCAATGCCCTATTAACACACTTTATGTTGGTGT
>JAINUG010000373.1:397500-402500 GCA_029706075.1 Aldrovandia affinis | reverse complement strand
TGTAACCAACGTGACGTCAGTACGCAAAATAGACGCTTTGCCACAGCCCTGCGAGACGCTCTGTGATTGGATGAGCGCGGCGCTTTGACAGCCTGCGAGCCGCTCTGTGATTGGACGAGCGCGGCACTCTGACGCTTTGGCACAGCGAGCCGCTCTGTGATTGGACGAGCGCTGCGCTCTGACGCGTTGACAGCCTGCGAGCCGCTCTGTGATTGGACGAGCGCGGCGCTCTGACGCTTTGGCACAGCCCCGCCAGCCGCTCTGTGATTGGATGAGCGCTCTGACGCTTTGGCACAGCCCCGCCAGCCGCTCTGTGATTGGATGAGCGCTCTGACGCTTTGGCACAGCCCTGGCAGCCGCTCTGATATGAGCGGAAATTTCCACCGCAGCTTCATTCATCCATTCAAACGGGTCAGAAGAGCGAGTACCCAGCCTGCCACAAAGCGCTTACGCATTCTTATACACTTTTGGTAAGTGTTATATTTTTAATCATTATTTCAGTAATACAGTTACCTGCGCGCATTGGTATATATGATATATATATATATATATATAACTCCAGATATACGCCTTTTCAAACTTAACTTGCTAGTTGGGCGGAGTGCTGCACTTCCTCGCAAGCGCTCGCTCTTCCTGAGAAATTTAACATACGCGAGAAGTTCGCGATCAAGCGATAAAAGTTTGCGCTGCAAACGGCGGGCAGCTGTGATGTGGCGATGCCGTGTGTGGAGTTCAGGTTTGCGATCCTGCCGTTGATATAAAGGCCCGTAGACGATCATACTGGTCTCCGGGAGCCGAGCTGGGCGCATTTGAGTCGGGGTGACTACCGGTTTGGCCGCCCCTAGCGTGAGTGGGCATAAGTACCTCGCTTGCAACTGTGCATCTCGAGTGGTTGGCCATCTTGCTGGATGTGATCTGTTCATCTCCGTCGCCCTGTACAGGTGCCACTCAGTCGGTGTTTATCTGCTGCTCGAAATGCCCTTTTCGGGGCCACAACATTTAGCGCGATATGCACTGATCTCAGGGTCCTCTGGAGCGGATCGCAGTTTGAATCCTTTAATCCTTTAAATGCAGCGATGCATCTTTGTGAAGCAGATAGCGGGTGTGGCTTGCAGTCTTTTAAATAATCTGCTCGGATCTGGTCTTTTTGCAGTTAAATTCAACATTAATTACGATGTTAAAAAGAGAAGTCCCAAACCAGTAACGCCACGGACTTGATGACGAGGAGAAGTGAGTTTTAATAGCTTCATTGTTCAAACAAGGCGCTTTATTAGTTCCGTCAGACTCCCGGCAGTGGGTTGTGACAGCGCTTTGTGCTCGCTCGCTTTGCGCTCTGTTTTAACGTGGCAGGTGTGATATTGTCACTGACTGCTTATTATAGCGAATTCACGGTTAGGTAAGTGGCGCTTTTTTTGTGAGCCAGATGTATATTTTGGTATCATACTATTCCCGTTATTATTGTTTTGTAATAATATAATACATAGCTAGCCCAGTTAAAACGAGCCTCGCGTGTGGGCGAATAATCCCCCTTTTTTGGGAAGGCATCCAACTGTCAAAGTTTGTGCCGAGGGGCTGATCGTGTCCCCCCCCCTGCGCCCACGTGACCGAGTGGAAAGAGCCAGGAGGAGGTTTACACACACACACACACACACACACACACACACACACACACAGCGGATCCTCTTTCAGCGCGCCGTGCGCAAAAAGCCCTTTCGTGTGCCTCCTGCGCGAGCTCAGAGCTCCGAGACGGTTAGGGCATCTGACGTCATGCCGCCGGGGGCGCCTCTCTCTCCTGCGAGTGTGTGTGTGTGTGTGTGTGTGTGTGTGTGCATGCATATAAGTGTGTGTGTGTATGCATGAAGCTGTGTGTGTGTGTGTGTGTGTGTGTGTGTGTGTGTGTGTGTGTGTGTGTGTGTGTGTGTGTGTGTGTGTGTGTGTGTGTGTGTGTGTGTGTGTGTGTGTGAGACTGTGTGTGTGTGTGTGTGTGTGTGTGTGTGTGTGTGTGTGTGTGTGTGTGTGTGAGACTGTGTGTGTGTGTGACTGTGTGTGTGTGTGTGTGTGTGCGTGAGACTGTGTGTGTGTGTGTCTGTGTGTGTGTCTGTGTGTGTGCGGTGTGTGTGTCTCTGTGTGTGCGGTGTGTGCGGTGTGTGTGGTGTGTGTGGTGTGTGTGTGTGTGTGTGTGTGTGTGTGTGTGTGTGTGTGTGTGTGTGTGTGTGTGTGTGTGTGTGTGTGTGTGTGTATATATAACTCTCTCTCTCACGCTCCTCTGCAGTGACCCACAGAGACTCGCCCAGCAGCTCTCCAGACCAAACGCCAGCTCCTGCACTCACCCCTCGCACCTGTCCTAGAGTCGCCATGTCTCAGCAGCAGATCAGGTATGTTCACACACACACACAGCTTCACGCATACACACACACACACACACACACACACACACACTCACACTCACAGCTTCACACACATACACACACACACACACACACTTATATGCGCACACACACACACATGCAAGCGCACACACACTTATATGCACACACTCACTCACTCACACACGCATGTCCAGAGGGGGCACAGAGGGGGCACACACTCACTCACTCACACACACACACACACACACACACACTCACTCACTCACACGCACGCACACACAAACACACACACTCACTCACACTCACACACACACACACACACACACACTTCACACACACACACACACACACACACACACACACACACACCCCGCTTGTGTTTGTTCTCCATAAATCGCCCATGGGCACTCTGTTCTGCTCATTTTAACTCTTTGTATAATTTTAGTATAATTCCCAGAGCCCCCTCTGGACTAAAGCAGATCATATCTTATTATCTATAATATCTATAATATCTATCATTTATGTTTTTTTAACACTTAAACACATCCGTTTTGTTGTATGTATTTATTTATGCAGTTGAAAGGGGGTGAGTCTGTCTGTGTAGTTATTAGATGTGGGTGACATTAGAACTGGTGTGAAGTTTTTAAAGGGTGCAGTTTTGAGAGAAATCCTCTCAAATGAGAGAAATGGAATTCAAGTGCAATTAAAGGTTTGCTTGCACATGTCCGTACTTTCAGTGTAGAGACCTTCTCCAGGCACCCTTCAAAGCGTTTTATTTTGAAACCCACAGACGGTGAGACGTTTAGACACACAAGCGCTCACAAAGTCTGTTAGAGTTACAGGCCTAGGAGGCTGAGCTGTACATAAACACTTGGAGCACCAAACCAAACCCTCTGCTGGATTTAAAGGTCCTGTACACCTGCCCAGAAGGCCTTTTAAATACTTAATGTCCTCTTTTTACCCTCCTCCACAGTTGACATCTACGTTAATTAATGAATTAATGCATTTTTATTAGTAGTATTTGTTTTAAAGCTTGCTATACAGTCAAGCTGTGTCTGTTTGCTCTGCTGTCTGTCATCTCCAGGGTTTTGAGTTTGAGTTTCACAGAATAGGGTTTGGGGGAAAAGTCTGTTTCATTGACATCGGCAGGGACCGCAGTATATCTCTTCTGATCTCTTTCGAGCTCTAATCGATTCTGCTCGGTGCAGTAACGTGTAAAGAGAGGTTTCTTGCATTCTTCCACAGCGGCGTGGTTGAAAGAGTGAGGGAATAGGAGTGTCTGACTCGGGTTGCGTAGTTTGAGTGAACCCCTCCGCTGTCAGTGACACGCATACCAGGATTATGACTCCTGTGTGCGTGTGGTGTCATGGATACGGCACACGTGTCTAACCCATTCCATCGCGGGGTTTGCAGGTTACGGTTGTGACCAGCGCACACTGCACCAGGCGATGTCAATAATCCGCTCACTTCTTTAACCAAAGAGGGGACCTGATTGAGATCACCTGGTGTAGCAAGCAGCAGAAACTAACTCGGCCCTCGATGGGATGAGTTTGATCCCCTGCTGGTGTAACCGCTGTAGCGTGCTAAGAAGCTTTGTTTCGAAAAGTTACGTTACGTCTGCTGTAACTGTGGTAGAGTTGCAGCTTTTAATCCGACAGCATAGCAATAGGCTCATGTTTTTAAATGAAGTTTATGACTGCAAACTTCTGTAGTCCTATTTTAATTTAATTATAATTGTTTTGTATAATTATTGCTTGCGTTTGGTTTTGAACAGGAGTCATGTTTCTGTTTTTGCTCCCCTGTGGTTCCACAGCCTTCCCGCCAAGCTCATTAACGGCGGGGTCGCCGGCATCGTCGGCGTGACGTGTGTGTTCCCCATCGACCTCGCCAAGACCCGGCTGCAGAACCAGAGGAGTGGGCAGCAGCTCTACAAGAACATGTAGGTCCCTCGCGCCACTTTACACTAGAGTTAGTGTGTGTGTGTGTGTGTGTGTGTGTGTGTGTGTGTGTGTGTGTGTGTGTGTGTGTGTGTGTGTGTGTGTGTGTGTGTGTGTGTGTGTGTCTGTGTGTCTGTGTGTCTGTGTGTGTGTCTGTGTGTCTGTGTCTGTGTCTGTCTGTGTCTGTGTCTGTCTGTGTGTGTTGAGCTGTGGCTGCTCGATAAGCTCTGTGTCCCAGTCGTATCTGCTGCACCACGCTGTGGAGATAATGGGAGTGTTCTCAGGTCACATGGCCTGGGCCTCTTGTTGGGAGTTCCTCTGAATGCTGCACCACGCTGTGGAGATACTGGGAGTGTTCTCAGGTCACATGGCCTGGGCCTCTTGTTGGGAGTTCCTCTGAATGCTGCACCACGCTGTGGAGATACTGGGAGTGTTCTCAGGTCACATGGCCTGGGCCTCTCTTGTTCCTCTGCATGCAGCGCCTCTAACGCGGCCATCTTGTGTTAACCCTTTCCAGGATGGACTGCCTGGTGAAGACGGTCCGGTCCGAAGGCTACTTTGGGATGTACAGAGGTAAGACTGCGTTCAGTTGGCCCTCTGCAGTTTGGCCTAGTTTACCTTGCGGCCACACGCACACACGCACACACACGCCACACACGCACACGCCACACACACAGACACGCACACACACACA
>JAINUG010000373.1:342500-390000 GCA_029706075.1 Aldrovandia affinis | reverse complement strand
TTAAACATTTCAGGGGCCAATTTGTGATCTGTGAATTTTTTAGTTGTTCTTTAAATGCTGTGGAAAGTCCAGGTAGTTTTAGAAATGTAAATCACATTGGGGGGATAGAGCAGGTTGACGGGATGTAAACACAGATTTGGTGTTTGGTGGCTGGTTGCTGTAACAGCTGGTTTGATTAAGACTTGAAGATATTTGTTCGGCGATTAGGATCATGGTGATTTAACGGAATTGTGTTCACATCGCGTTTGGGCCTGGAGGGCTTTTGTGGGGGTACCACCCACCATTTCTAAAACCTGTAACTCTTATCTGAGGAGTGCACAAGATACGCTGTCGTTGCAGTGTGTTCTGGCCACAGGAGAGTGCTGAGAGCACTGACTGCTCTCAGATAAGCGGTAAAATTGCTCTATATTAAAGCTAGTTGATAGATTTGTATACAATTGACTGTTAACAACATGAATTGTATTGGAAAGGCTGTCTTGAAATTTCTGAAAATCCATTCACCTTGGGAGCAAAAGCAAAAATACTTTTAAGCGTGAATTCAGAATCGCTGTTCCTGGATTTCACGAAGGAACTAACAGGACACTGCTGTTCCTCCCTAGCCTGTACTGTACATACAGACGTCATCAAAGTATGTCAAGAGAAATTACCCAACTGTATTCTGTCTTATCTGTGTTTTTTGTATATGTATATAAAAATAAAAGTATATTGAATAAAGTTTGACTCTTGTTTTACTGGCTGAAGGAACCTCCTCCTGCTTTGTGAGTAATATGTTCGACATGCAGTTTGTAAGTTTAGTGTTTAGCTGCCCAGCAGCTGACGTTGAATATCAGGTGTTGAGGTTTAACCGTGTGGGCACGCTTGCATGCCAGGGCTCTATTAATACCGGTCTCTGGGTCGGCTCTCCCCGCACGCCCAGGAGGCCACGGCCAGCGTCTGAGTATCCGCTCGCCCTGTGAACTAAACGCTCTCCTTCCAAGAACTGCTTCACCTCACATTCTGAGTCTCTCTCGTGCCGATTCGAGCTCTCAGAGCCAGGAGAGAAGTGGTTCTAGGTGGTTAAGAACATAAGAATACAAAGCAGGCTTGGGGGTCAATTCCATTTCAATCTCGCCAACTCAGGAAATGAACTGAAATTCAGTTCATGAATTGAAAACTGCCCATAATATTCTATGAGGATTTTTCAATGAATTAACTGAATTTCAATTCATTTTCATGAATTGACTGAAATGAAATGGAATCGAACCCAAGAATCAATGTGTTCAAAGTTCTCTCAGATGAGAAACGCCTTGTCATGCATCTGACGCCACACCTAAAGAACTCAAGAATACATAATGATGTTCGGCCCATCTAGGCTCGTCATGTCCTAATCTAAAGAGTATCTAGTACTGCATCTAGCCTGGACTTGAATAGCCCGAGTGTTTCTGCCTCTACTACCCGACCTGGCAAGCTGTTCCAGGCACTGACAACTCTCTGTGTAAAGAAAAACTTCCTGATATCCGTGCGGAATTTGCCTAATTTCCACCTGTGGCCTCTTGTTCTTGGTTCTGTGTGGCTCAGTAGGTAGAGCATGGTGTTGGCAACACTTAGGTTGTGGGTTTGATTCCCACTGGGATCACATATACTGAAAAATGTATGCATTCAGTACTGTAAGGGGCTTTGGATAAATGTGATGAAAGTGCTAAATGGCGTTTATATATATATTATATAATATTAATGTGATGAAAGTGCTAAATGGCGTTTATATATATTATATTATAATATTAAAGAGGCCTGCTGGGCCTCTGGTTCCCCTGCCTCACTTCAAGATGCTGAAATAGACGCAGAATGTGAAGCTCCTCTGTAGAGATTCCTAAACTTCCTGCTCAAAGGAAACGTATACAGGCAGGTGTGCACTCCCAATAATTACCTTCATTCAATTAAACTCTTGGACTTCAAATATATCTTTTGGAAATGATATGAAAGTAAACATTTGGAGTCCCTTTTTCTAAAAATATTAATAAAAAATAATAAAAAACGTGCGATGTTCTGCATTGCTTTGCGTAGCCCTTCTTGTGACCAGGTTGTCCAAAGTGCTTCACAACGGACGTTTTCCAGAGGGAATGGAAGCCAGTGTGGGGGAAACATTTGAGAATGATTTCCTCGATATAATGTATAATATAATACATACAGTATAATATAGTGTTACATTAAAATGTAATTGGTTAAATCAGGTGGCTTAAAAGTTTGGCCCAATTTAAAGTGGAGATTTTGAAATGAGCCTGGGCAGTTAGCCCCTGTCCCAACCAGGACCAGATGGGAATCATGGAGAATGTAGTTTTAGAGAGAGAGAGGTGTCAGCTGACATGAGCTGAGCCAATCATGTTTCAGTATACTGTTTACAATCCAGATTTGACCACCAGATATCTTTTAATTGGAGAAATGTGTTGTTCTGTAAATATTCAGACAAACCCTTTTTGTGTTGATTAAAAACGGTCAGATGGCAAAACGTTCAGGAGAGATGTATCAAAAACATCAGACGGGACAGGGTGGAACTTTAGAAAACTTTATTAGTTCTTGCACAACTATCTTCCTGAGAAGCCTGAATGCCACTTGAACTCAAATTATATCAGCCATTAAATAAATTAACAAGAGATCAATCAACAGTTCAATTGTAATGTTTTCTTTCATGCACAAAGTACTTCAAATCTGCATTCCCGTTCACCCAAGAACACACAGGATGACGGTGAAGTTAACCTTTTGAGCAGTTCCTCGTGCGGTGCGGACGTGAGGTTGCGGACGACTTTTTAAAACTCGCTGTGGATATCACCTCTCATTAGCACCTAAAATGTTGCGTAACGTTGCATTTTATTTTCCCCGTACTCTGAGAAACCTGCGTGAAGGCAGAATGTAACGCGAGCAGGTACGACGTTTCTCTGTCGGAAACGTGCGCTGAAGCGCGAGCGACAACAACACACGTTCCCGGTGATGTTCAGGCTCATTTCTCCAGGTATTTTGTGTTCAAGTTTCAAGATTTTGATTTTACTTGTGCAATCGGCCCTCTGGTGAACGTGTGAGTGTGTGTGTGTGTGTGTGTGTGTGTGTGTGTGTGTGTGTGTGTTTTGTATTTCACTTCCTGGTTAAGGTGTGAGTGTGTGTTTGACTTCCCAGTGAATGTGTGTGTGTGTGTGTGTGTGTTTGACTTGCTGCCAGTTTGAGTTCAGCTGTCTATCCATCACACAGAGAATGTTGTGTGGGAGTCTTTGTTCTCGGATAACTGGGCAGACAGCACGCATTGCATTTCATTAGTAAAGCCCCCCCCCTCCATAGCCCATGCACCATGTCACATTATCCTAAACTAATTGGCCTTTTGATAATCTAGAACTTTGACATGATTCTTGACTGGTTTTTGTAAGGCTGAAGGGATCTCTCTCTCTCTCTCCCCCCCCCTCCTCTCTCTCTCTCTCCCCCTCTCTCTCTCTCCCTCCCCCTCTCTCTCTCCCCCTCTCTCTCTCTCTCTCTCTCTAACATTATAAATAACTCAGTTGTTTAATTTTATCGTTAATGCTCTCCTCTGCAATGGGAAGTACTTCTCTCTGTCAAATCAAACAAATTCACCTGAAAGGAATTTATACCAATTTTGTAGATACAGTTGGCTGTGGTCAATGGAAATATTAACGCTTACCTACAGATAGCTGCCGTGAGGGCCCAATGGCTATGGTGCTGTGTTGGGATCGAACCGATTCACAAGTAAAATCTATCGTTTGAGAAGGAGCAGAGGGAATGTTTGATTTCTGCTCCGAGGGTCAGCAGAAGCCACTAACCTGGCTGACTCTCTGTGCACAACAGTTTAAAACCTTTCATTCGCAACGTTAAGCTTGTTGATTTGTTTTCTTGTGTATGTTTAAAAAAAACAGGAAAAGGCACGTTAAGGACATGCTGTAAAAAAGCCGTTTTGTTTTTTCTTCGTTTACATTATTCATTATCGTCAAACACATCGACCTACACAAGCTGCCTCTACAGTACACACATCTCGACAGGACGTCTCATGAGCTACCCAACAGGACAAGAAAACAAAACAAAATAAAAAATCTAAATTAAGAGACAAGTTACAAATTCACACGAAATGTACAAATCTTCGGGGGCTCGGGCGCAGGGGGGTCAGAATCAGTACGAGGGGGGGGACGGGGACGAGGGGGGTGGGGACGAGGGGGGGTGAGAGAGGTGGACGGGATGGGGTACGATGACTGAGAGTTAACCCCGAAATGCCACAACATGGGTGTCACTGGAAATAGAATAATAATTGCCAATTGCTCCTTGACAGACGGTGAATATTGAGGAACACCCAGTCTGGATCATGGTTTCTGTTCTGGATCCAGGTTTCTGTTTCTCGTGTGATCTGGGCCCTGGTATCGGCGTGCGTGTCTCGTGTGACCCGAGCTGAGCGGACCCACCCTGAGGGGAGGGGTTTGTCTGGGCTGGGGCGGGGTTTGTCTGGCCTGGGGCGGGGCCAGGTCCGGAGGGGGCGGGGCCAGCGTCTCCACACAGTGATGTGCCTTCGGTCATGAGAGTGTTAGAGCAACCAGGCTGGTTAGAGGGGCAAGAGTGTGTGTGTGTGTGTGTCTGTGTGTGTGTGAGAGAGAGAGTGTGTGTGTGTGTGTGAGTGTGTGTGTGTGTGTGAGTGTGTGTGTGTGTGTGTGTGTGTGTGTGAGAGAGAGAGTGTGTGTGTGTGTGAGTGTGTATGTGTGTGTGTGTGTATGTGTGTGTGTGTGTGTGTGGTGTGTGTGAGTGTGTGTGGTGTGTGTGAGTGTGTGTGTGTGTGTGTGTGTGTGTGTGTGTGTGAGTGTGAGTGTGTGTGTGTGTTTGGGGGCCACTGAAATGGACTCCTCCCCAGGAGTCATATTACATAATATTTTTATCCGCTCACGGAATGCTCCTGCTCCATGTTTAGAACAGAATGCGCTGATAACCCACCGAACACACACACTCACACACACTCACACACACACACTCTCTCTCACACACACACACACTCTCTCACACACACACTCTCTCTCTCACACACACACACACACAAACTCTCTCTCTCACACACACACACACACACACACACACACACACAGATACCTCACTGAACGTACGATCAGCTGAAACAAATGTGAGTGTGGGCGGTGAGAATCGATCGAAAGCAGTGTGAGTGATTAGGAGAGTGTGTGTGTGAGTGTGTGTGTGAGTGATTAGGAGAGTGTGTGTGTGTGTGTGTGTGTGTGTGTGTGAGTGATTAGGAGAGTGTGTGTGTGAGTGTGTGTGTGTGTGTGTGTGAGTGATTAGGAGAGTGTGTGTGTGAGTGTGTGTGTGTGTGTGTGAGTGATTAGGAGAGTGTGTGTGTGAGTGTGTGTGTGTGTGTGTGAGTGATTAGGAGAGTGTGTGTGTGAGTGTGTGTGTGTGAGTGATTAGGAGAGTGTGTGTGTGAGTGTGTGTGTGTGTGTGTGAGTGATTAGGAGAGTGTGTGTGTGAGTGTGTGTGTGAGTGTGTGAGTGATTAGGAGAGTGTGTGTGTGAGTGTGTGTGTGTGTGTGTGAGTGATTATGAGAGTGTGTGTGTGTGTGTGTGTGTGTGTGTGAGTGATTAGGAGAGTGTGTGTGTGTGTGTGTGTGAGTGATTAGGAGTGTGTGTGTGAGTGTGTGTGTGTGTGTGTGAGTGATTAGGAGAGTGTGTGTGTGAGTGTGTGTGTGTGTGTGTGAGTGATTAGGAGAGTGTGTGTGTGAGTGTGTGTGTGTGTGTGTGAGTGATTAGGAGAGTGTGTGTGTGAGTGTGTGTGTGAGTGTGTGAGTGATTAGGAGAGTGTGTGTGTGAGTGTGTGTGTGTGTGTGTGTGAGTGATTAGGAGAGTGTCTGTGTGTGTGTGTGTGTGAGTGATTAGGAGAGTGGACTGGTCAGTCACTCAGCTCTGTGAAATGAGTCTGCGTGGGATCCTTACGGAGGTGTGATGCAGGGGGCTCGTGATCGTGGGAGCGCCACAGGAAACCGTTACGTGGCTTAATTGTTTAATTGGTTAATTTGATAATTGGTTAATTGGATTGTAGCTAATAGTGAAGGCTGCACTGGGGGACAGGAGGAGGGAACCGCGGTGATGACATCATCATCCTGCACCAGGGGTTCTGCTGGTCCAATCCCCTCTGGGAGGTTTTGTCACGGATGCTGTCGTTGGCCGGGGCGGGGCAGTGGCCAGGGGGCGGGGTCAGACAGGGGGCGGGGCCAGGGCAGGGGAGGGGCCAGGGTAGGGGGCAGGGTCAGGGCAGGGCCGGAGTCTAGGGTTCCAGGGCAGGGGATGATCTGGGAGGGAGTCAGGGCAGGGCCGGAGTCTAGATCACCTCCCTGTTGTTCCGTATCGCACAGCACAGCACCATGCTGAACACCATGAACCGTGTAAATATGAACACACACAGCGTAAACTGGGTAAATATGAACACACACAGAACAGAGTAAACATGAACACACACACACACAGCGTAAACATGAACACACACAGTAAACATGAACACACACAGCGTAAACATGAACACACACAGCGTAAACATGAACACACACAGCGTAAACATGAACACACACAGCGTAAACATGAACACACACAGTGTAAATATGAACACACACAGTGTAAACATGAACACACACAGCGTAAACATGAACACACACAGCGTAAACATGAACACACACAGCGAACACAAACATGAACACACACAGCGTAAACATGAAACACACAGCGTAAACATGAACACACACAGCGTAAATATGAACACACACAGTATAAATATGAACACAGTGTAAACATGAACACACACAGTGTAAATATGAACACACACAGCGTAAACATGAACACAATCATGAACACACACAGCGTAGTGTGAACACACACAGAATAAACATGAACAACAAAACATGAACACACACAGTATAAATATGAACACACACAGTATAAATATGAACACAGTGTAAACATGAACACATACAGTGTAAATATGAACACAAATCACAATCATCTGTGTAAGATATTATGCAAAAACCGACAAACGCATTCCTGCCCAAACGAAACCTTAGGAGTCGCGATTGAGATCACAATGCCGTCTTTGTGCATGCAGCATGCAGCGTGACATATATACTGAGTCTGGCAAACAAAACGATTTGGAAATCGCCAAGACGGCACTGTGCTCTCAATCACGACTCGTTTGGGTTCGTTTGGGCAGGAATGCGTTTGTCGGTTTTTGCGTATGAACTCTTCATTTAATCTTGATTTTTTTCCCGTGTTTTAAAACCTCCTTAAATGAACTCACGTAAACTCTCTGGTGCAGGAACTAGTGTAATAAACGTACTCTTAAAAAACACACTGCAAAGCAACATAAATACGCGTGGTTCTGTATGTCTCAGTAGGTAGAGTGTGGTTCTGTGTGTCTCAGTAGGTAGAGTGTGGTTCTGTGTGTCTCAGTAGGTAGAGTGTGGTTCTGTGTGTCTCAGTAGGTAGAGCGTGGCTCTGTGTGTCTCAGTAGGTAGAGTGTGGTTCTGTGTGTCTCAGTAGGTAGAGTGTGGTTCTCTGTGGCTCAGTAGGTCGAGCGTGGTTCTGTGTGTCTCAGTAGGTAGAGTGTGGTTCTGTGTGGCTCAGTAGGTAGAGCGTGGTTCTGTGTGTCTCAGTAGGTAGAGTGTGGTTCTCTGTGGCTCAGTAGGTAGAGTGTGGTTCTGTGTGGCTCAGTAGGTAGAGTGTGGTTCTCTGTGGCTCAGTAGGTAGAGCATGGTTCTGTGTGGCTCAGTAGGTAGAGCGTGGTTCTGTGTGGTTCAGTAGGTAGAGCGTGGTTCTGTGTGGCTCAGTAGGTAGAGCGTGGTTCTGTGTGGCTCAGTAGGTAGAGCGTGGTTCTGTGTGGCTCAGTAGGTAGAGCGTGGTTCTGTGTGGCTCAGTAGGTAGAGCGTGGTTCTGTGTGGCTCAGTAGGTAGAGTGTGGTTCTGTGTGGCTCAGTAGGTAGAGCATGGTTCTCTGTGGCTCAGTTGGTAGAGCACAGCGTTGGCAACGCTTAGGTTGTGGGTTCAATCCCCACTGGGGTCACATATACTGAAAATGTATGCACTCACTACTGTAAGTCGCTTTGGATAAAAGCGTCTGCTAAATGGCGTATATTAACATGGATTATGAGAATGAATGCACTTTGGGCGGCCGGCCTGTTCAAGGCTGATTCACAGTCGTGTCGTATTGTTGGGCTGCTGTTGGTAATTATCCAGGGGAACGTTCTGTGAAACGGAACATGTCAGTAGCTGTAGATAGGGGCGTCTGTTAAACAAATAAATGATGAACATAACGTATAAAGTCCGTACGACACGCCACCGAAAACGTCTTCTCCAAACGGCTGCTTCAAAGCTTGGTAATGCTGATGACAGACGTGGGTGAAACACGTATCTGAAATATTTCAGATAATAATAATAATAATAATAATAATGATCAGATACTGGTAAACACCTCTGCACGTCACTGACCCCAAAACCTACAATCATACGAAAGGAGAATGGTGCCCAGAACATCGGTGAAAACACTTTTCCTTTTCCTCAGAGGTGTCTACTGAAGAGCTCCAGTATTTTAAATAATCATACGACCCAGGTCTGCTAATGTCACCAGCATGTTTAGTGTTTCTGCTCTGTACCTGTAAAACACCTCCTGTTACCATGACTCCTCCTCCTCTCCTGTTGCCATGACTCCTCCTCCTCCCCGTTACCATGACTCCTCCTCCTCCTCCCCGTGCCATGACTCCTCCTCCTCCCCCGTTACCATGACTCCCCCTCCTCCCCGTTACCATGACTCCCCCTCCTCCTCCCCGTTGCCATGACTCCTCCTCCTCCCCGTTACCATGACTCCTCCTCCTCCTCCTCCTCCTCCCCGTTGCCATGACTCCCCCTCCTCCCCCGTTACCATGACTCCCCCTCCTCCCCGGACTCTCACCATGACGCCGGCGATGCCGATCCCAGCGTAGCCGATGATGTACAGCTTACTGTTGAAGAAGTCCGTTATGGCCGCCGTGCAGTCCTGGGGACACATGGACACAGGGGTGAGGGGAGGGGCCACAGGGGTGAGGGGAGGGGCCACAGGGGAGAGGGGAGGGGCCACAGGGGTGAGGGGAGGGGCCACAGGGGTGAGGGGAGAGGCCACAGGGACACCAGGTAGACCAGGTAAACCAGACACAGGGGTGTGTGTGTGAGTGTGAGTGTGTGTGTGTGTGTGTGAGTGTGAGTGTGTGTGTGTGTGTGGTCTGAGAGCAGTTTATTAAGAGTAGGCAAGGTAGGTGAGGGGGGGTGTAGGTGAGGAAGGTGAGGTGAGGGGGTGAGGCAAGCTGCTGTAGGTGAGCTGGTGTACCTTGGTGTCGGCTGTGGCTTTAGGGCAGAGAGTCAGGCTCTGAGACTCGGCCGTCCCACAGCAGTCCAGCTGGAGGAGAGAGAGAACATACGGGGTTAGAGAAGTGTGCTTTACTTTCATTTGTTTGTGTATTTGTTTTGTTTTGTTGCGCGAGGGTTTGCGCTTCATGGTGTTGGGTCCATTTCCCTGCCCCGTGTCTTAATTTGTTCACCTTGTATTGTGTGATATACGTGACGTCCGTATTCTGCATGACTTTGCTGGCCTCATGTCTGTCTTGTGTGTTGTGCGATATGAAAAAATAAATAGTTCTAAAAACAAAGCATAGAAGGGTGTGCTCTCTTCCTGGTGAAGTGTGTTCAAACGGCGGCCTCCACAGTCCATGCGTGACCCCAGCTTACAGTAGGTCACTTGTAAAGCATGTGTGTAAAACACTTGGGGAGCGTAAATTGATTCAGGGGATCCGATATGACAGAGATAAATATATCTCACGAGGCCGGCGGTGTTGGCTCGAGGAGAGGAGTGGAACCTGAAACCACCAGCTGCAGTCTGCACTGTGCCTGACGCCAGCGCTGACAGACGGACGGACGGATATAGAGTGGAACGTGCGTTAGTGAACGAGCGCAATGACACACCGGAGGCAGTGCCCTCCCCACTCTGCTGTCCTCTCCTGCCTAACGGTCACAGGATGGACCCTGCACTGTGACGGGACGGTGACGTTAAGTCCTGACTCACTAAAGATCAGAAATTCCCTAATCTGTCTCTCTGAGTCTGCCCATTGAATCAGCCCCCAGTTTGCACTGGTACGATTACACCGGTGTGTGTGTGTGTGTGTGTGTGTGTGTGTGTGTGTGTGTGTGTGTGTGACTCTGTGTGTGTGTGTGTGTGTGAGACTCTGTGTGTGTGTGTGTGTGTGTGTGTGTGTGTGTGTGTGTGTGGCAAGATGGCGGCAGGTGGCAGGTCGTAGGTGAAGTGCAGGTGAACGCCAAGTTGTTTTTATAAATCTAAACAACCACACCCGTTGTAACTACCATCATTAATGTAGTAGGTGCAGATTTAAGTTGCATACTATGTGCTTGATCGCGACCATCAAGCTCGCATACAAAGAAGCATTACTCACTGGGAGACGCTGCTACTTATACCCATGAGAAATGAGTCTGATGTGTCTTTGTATCTTGAAGACCTAGGCCATGATTTTGTGAATGTAATTTTACTGCACCTTCAGTATTTGTGTCCTTGTATGCTTTTCTTTATGTGGACATAAATCAATTGTTAAAATGTGTGAGTGTGTGAGTGAGTGAGTGAGTGTGTGAGTGAGTATGTGTGTGTGTGTGTGTGTGTGTGTGTGTGTGTGTGTGACTCTGTGTGTGTGTGTGTGTGTGAGACTCTGTGTGTGTGTGTGTGTGTGTGTGTGTATGTGTGTAGCGGTCCCTGTGTAGCATCAAACGTTGTAACTGCTAGACCACTCGGAAGGCCCCAAATTGTATTTCTTTTGACCGGCTAGCGTTATATCTGTATCTTGCTATGGCCCAAGTGAAATATGAGTTAATCCTCCATGGAGATCAGACAGAAACTGGACCTGCTGCCCCCCCCATCCCCAGGTCTCATTTCCCTAAAAAGGAGATTTTCTTCCTCTTTACGGTTTACTTCTGATTAGTTCACTGGAGGTGACTAGGGGCTGTATGTACAAAGATTCTCAGAGTAGGAGTGCTGATCTAGGATCAGTTTAGTATTTTAGCTCATAATGGATATGGTTAGGATATGGACAGGGGAAACCTGATCCTAGATCAGCACTCCTACTCTTAGAATATTTGTACATACGGGCCCTGGACTTTGCCTTGTCCTGGGGCGGACAGCCAATTTCCGGCCCCTAGAGGCACACCTGGCCAGAGCCGACTCTGGCGCGGCCGGTGGAGTCGAACCCTGGTCACAGTGGCCAGTGCCGAGGCCCCGACCTTGTGCAATCTAAGAGGAGGGTCGCTCATGTTGCAGATGCAGATTCTGTATATCTGTATATCTGTATAAGTCAAAACTGTATCTGTTCTCTTCTGTCCTATATATACATACAGTATATATGCCATTTAGCAGACGCTTTTATCCAAAGCGACTTACAGGAGTGAATGCACACATTTTTCAGCATATGTGGTGGGAATTGAACCCAAAGATTAAACACAGAACTCTCACTCACCACTTTCTGGTACATGGACGCTATCGTGCCGTTGTTGTTGTTGTTGTCACTGATGGACTCGCTGTAGAAATTCTGGACCTCTTCTATAATCTAAACGAGAAAGTTCACGTTAAAAATGTAAACTTGAGATTCACCAAAAAATGCGTTAGGGTCGGTCAAGACAAAGTCTGATTTATAAGAGCCTCGACTTGATGTGGTGTTTCATGTGAATCACAGTCACGGTGCAGATTTAGAGACTTGTGTCTCTGTGTCGCTGAAATACGGTACCTTGTCTTTATTCAAGAACCCAAAGACTCCGGCAGCAACCTCTGCGCCGAAGATGACCAGCAGGCAGGCGAAGAACTGCAACCAGAGAGATACGTCAGGTCTGACTGCGTGGGAAATACCATAATAATAATATAATAATAATAAACCGTCCATTAACAAGCAGCTCGAGTCTAACTCTGGAAAGCACTGCTGCCTTTCACATGGTTGTTTTATTGACAGCATCAAAGCACTGTAATTTAGCAGACGCTCTTATCCAGAGCGACTTACAGTTTACATTTCTTTACATACAATCCATTTATACAGCTGGATATTTTACTGAAGCATTTCAGGTTAAGTACCTTTAGCTCAAGGGTACAACGGCAGTGTCCCACCTGGGGATTGAACCACACTGCCTCTTTGTCTCTCTCCCTCTCTATCTCTCTGTGTTTGTAGCCCTGTGTGGAGAAACCTCCTTTGGCAGGCAGTGTGGTATAATGGTTAGGGAACTGGGCTTGTAACGTTAAGGTTGCTGGTTCAATCCCCAGGTGGGACACTGCCGTTGTACCCTTGAGCTAAAGGTACTTAACCTGAATTGCTTCAGTTAATATCCAGCTGTATAAATGAATTGTAAAGAAATGTAAACTGTAAATCGCTCTGGATAAGAGCGTCTGCTAAATGTCTGTAATGCCTGTAATGTAATGTAATGTAATTTGTACATGCACACACGCAGAACCAAATGTATTGCAATATCAATCATCATTTTAGTGTCTTTCAGGACACTAGTCTGTACAAAAAACATGAGCAGAATTCAAAACCTGCTACTCTTTCAATGAACGTGACCCATGTGTCCAAAGTTGAATGCGATACTGAAGGGTTTGGAGCTGCGCTGTAACTCACCGATCCCAGAAGGCACTGCGACTCGCGCACAGCTCCACAGCAGCCGAAGAAGCCCACGAGCATCATCAGTCCTCCAGCGCCGACCAGGATGTACACACCTGAGAGAGAGACAGACGGGCCCGTTTATACTTGAGCCTAAACTTTATACGAGTTCCCACGAATGGACAAATCTAGCGCGTTAAAACATCGTTTTATTATCATCCCTTTATTCCCTTATTATTATTATTGCACAAGCCCATATATATATATATTTATATATATTTTAATTTCTTCGAACCCATTCACGCCAGGTGTGCGCGTGACCCCTGGTCTGTAGTTTTTCCATGTTTCACCCGGTGAGTCCCCAGAGGAATTTACATTTGTACTTTAAAATGCTTTAAAATACACTTTGGCTATTTGATTGAAATGGAGAGAATCCTCTTTAAAAAATAACCCTTTGGAGGAGAAGTAAAGTTGACAAACGGACCCGAATATTAAGGTTGAACTTGACCGGCGAATTATCACGAAATAACTTAGTTCGTAACTAAGTGACTTTAATGCAAATGAAATTCTAGTTGAATGTAAACATTGTTGTCACGATTTATTTTTCTTTACGAAAACACCAAATTGTAGCTAACTTGGACAACACATTATCTTGTTTGATAACAAACTGGTGTAGTAAAGTAAGTGTGTGTGTTCTTACGGGAATGTTTAATTAAATACGGCGTTGTGTTTTCTAATTAGAGACGTATATGGTAGCCAGACATATTGTGTCAGTTGTAGTCACGTAATAGTACAATTATTATTGAGAATTACTATTTTCATTTAAAAGGGAATGTTTGTCGGTTTTTCATAAAATGGCGTTTCAACAGGAGTCGCGTAGTTCTCACATTCGCCAGAAGGTGGCGACATCCTACAAGATTCTGCAGTGAAACGAGCCCCTGTCATCGGTCTGAAAGGTAAGCGCTAACCTTTTGATGAATTGTACATGATTTATAGCACTCTAGGAGTCTGTAGTTTATAATTAAATAATATTACAAACATAATATTACTTATGTCTCGTGTGGTTGGTATAAATAGGCTGTTGATTCATGTCAGGCTTATGTTAAGTCACAGTGTGGGTCAAATTTAACACTATTAATGGCTTAATAAGGTTAAATGCATTCAATGATGATCATACTAAAGTGGATTTCACTGCAAGTGGACGACGTTTCCCCTGAAATGTAATTTGAAGGCCTTTCTGGAGAGAACTGCCCAACTCCAGAGCTCCCATGATGTTTAAATGTCTTTGGCATATCGATGGTAAACTACATTGAAACACAGATTGCATTACAAACATTTACATTTTAGGCATTTAGCAGATGCTCTTATCCAGAGCGACTTACACAGTTTACATTTCTTTACATACAATCCATTTATACAGCTGGATATTTTTACTGAAGCAATTCAGGTTAAGTACCTTTAGCTCAAGGGTACAACGACAGTGCCCCCACCTGGGGATTGAACCAGCAACCTCTGAGTTACAAGCCCAGTTCCCCGAACTTAAACTTCTCAAAATGTACTGTTCTACTGTTAATGTTCAAAGTCATTTTGACAATGTGTACGTTCTGCTTGAGCGAGAATCGGAACCCTATGACTGTAGTGTGAGATTCTGAAATAACGAGCTGACAGGAACAGCAGCAGATTGGGTGCTGGGCCTGCTGCTTCAAGGAAAGGCACAATCCTGGCACACTTCTCTACTAGAGCTCCACCGATTCATCATTACTGACAATATTTGGCCTTGGTAAATATATCGGTATCTGTGTTTATGGCATGGATATGCTCTGGTAAGTCATGCATGTGGACCTTTTAGTTTTCATACTTAATTTGGTGTACTTGTCTGTTCATTCATTGTGATTTCAGTTTAATTTAATTTAAATTATGTTTATTTATTCTACTGTTAATGTTCAAAGTCATTTTGAAAATGTAAAGGATTTTTTAGAGACTGTAGCCGGAGTTAATGTTCAGGTGTTGATATAATATAATACAATATAAATAAATATAAATGTTTTTATGAGCGATTATTAAAAAATCACCCCCCCACCCACGAAATCAGTATCAGGCTGAAGGCGATGCCTGAGAAGGTATCAGTCCGATGATTCTGCAGACGTTTCCAGTTCTGTGATTAATTTGATTTAATTCCTTGTCTTGTTGATGTTTCAGTAAAACCTGCGCTGGTTGTTTCTGTGCATGGTTAAGATGCTGGTGGTCTTCTCAGGTTCCTTGTGTGTTTCAGTGTAAACTCAGACTGTGTGCACAATGTCCATTATGTGTAATTGTGTAATCTGCGTAAATCGAGGGGTTTCTGGTGTGCATTTGAAAATCAACAAGTCTCCCTCAGCTTGTCAACAAAGTCTAACATGCAGAAAATTGCTCAACTACCCTGTTTAAAAACACACCTTCATCAACGTCCTGGACTTCCTAGGAAATGTTGTGAAAACACTTCAGTTTTTCATTTACCCTCATTTCTGTCTTTTAGTTTTGTTATAAAAGATTTTACCCCCTGAAACCTGAAGCCGTTTGAGAATAATAAATAAACAGGAATCATGTTCTCCCCCACAGAGAGGATTTCACCTCAAACATTCTTCTGATCAGGACTGCCACACCCCCTTCCACAGGACGTTACACGCACACACACTCTCTCTCACACACACACACACTCTCTCTCTCACACACACAGTCTTTGTGTACTTAAAGAAGTAATCACATGGGGCAAAAGCCTCTCCCTCCTTCAGCGGTGACCTTGAGATCAGGAGAGACGCACACACACACACTCACACACACACACACAATATACGCGCACACTCACTCACACACTCTCTCACCCACACACACACACGCACGCACACACACACACACACTCTCTCACACACACGCACGCACACACACACAATATACGCGCACACTCTCTCACACACATACACACACATACACACATACACACACATACACACAGACGCACACGCACACACACAGGCAATATACGCGCACACTCACACACACACACAATATACGCACACACACACACACACACACATATACACACTCACACACACACACACACACACACACACAATATACGCACACTCACACACACACACACACACAATATACGCGCACACTCACACACACACACAATATACGCGCACACTCACACACACACACACAATACACACACTCACACACACACACACAATATACGCGCACACACACAATATACGCGCACACTCACACACACACACACAATATACGCACACACACAATATACGCGCACACTGACTCACACACACACACACACACACACACACACACACACACACACACACACACACACACACACACACACACACACACACAGAGGTGGAGGAGAAAGGAGAGGGCAGCGTGAGATTGCATCATGGCCCAACAACAGAACAGGAGGTGTTTAAATATCGCTGTTGTGTGTTTCTCTAATGACCTCGGTGAGGAGGACCAAACAGGGCAGGTGCTTCGGGAGAGTGAGGAACAAACACTCACATAATCTCCTGCACACACACACACACACACACACACACACACACACACACAGACACACACACACACACACACACACACACACACACACACACACACACACACACACACACACACACACACACACACACACACAGAGAGAGACACACAGAGACAGACAGACACACACACAAACACACACACACAGAGAGACACACACACACCCCCAGGTCTAGCCTGGGCTCCCGTGTCCCCGAGTGTGTGATCTGATCTGTTTGAGAAGAGACGTTTCACATTGTGTGCCTGTAAGACTTCAGGGGTCACGCAGGGGTCACGGGGCGGAAATCTGCTCCTGGAAACCACCGTGGTGTACGAGCACAAGGTGCCCCCCAGGCTAGGCTCAGAGACGCTCTTATCCAGAGTGACTAACAAGATGTGCATTAATACATGGTAGGAACAATCATAGTTTGCGCAAGAGATCAGTGCAGTAATAATGCAGGCATCTGCGTACCGTACCTGTAACACTGGGAAGGAAAAGGTTAGTCATTTTTTACTAGAAGTAGAGGTCATGGCTGATGGGGATGCACAAAGGTTTTTGCGCACAAGATTTTATTTTGGTGATTGTAACAATTAATTTATTAGGGGTGTAATGGTACACAGAAATCACGGTTCTGTACGTACCTCTGCGTTGAAATCACGGTTTGGTACATTTTCGGTACAGCGGGGGGGAAAATAAAATGCTTTTAATTTATTATGAACTTTGTGAACAGTGGCTAATTGGCCATAATTTACTGAAGCCACATATCTTTCTTTCTGAAAAAAATTAAATAAAAATGTCCGTCAATACTGCTGCAAACACACACAAAAAAAGTTCTGCAGGTGCAATAGTGGTTAAAGCAAGATTGCATTCGTTCGGTTCACAGCGCGTACTGAACCCAAATTCCTGTACCGAATGGTTCGCTACCAGTATGTGCACCAACCAATGACCCAAATGTGTCTTAAGTCGTGAAAGAAATATCAGTTCAGCGTATTCTCTCTCCTTTAAAACTCTGTGTCTCTCTCTGTATCTGTCTCTCTCTCTCTCTCTCTCTCTCTCTCTCTCTCTCTCTCTCTCTCTCTCTCTCTCTCTCTCTCTCTCCCTCTCTCTCTCCCTCTCTCTCTCCTCTCTCTCTCTCTTTCTCTCTCTCTCTCTCTCTCTCTCTCTCTGTCTCTCTCTCTCTCTGTCTCTCTCCTCTCTCTCTCACAGTAATAATCTCCATGTTTTACTTCATGAGGCATGACCTCTGGGGAGGAGGAGGGAAACATGTTTTTCTCTTTCAGGGGGTATTGTGTTTCCAAAGTGCAGGATACCCGATTGATTATCTTATCTTGCCCTGTTTGTGTTAAGAGCAGCTGTCGAACATTTCGCCTTCCTGCTGAAGACGTCTCAGAAAATCACAAACGTACCGAGTGCTCCTTCCACAGTGTACAATTTGGTTACTTGGCAACGCACCTTTATCCAAAAAATTGTTTTGAATGACTATTACAAATTATATATAAACATTTAACACCGCTGTGTGTGTGTGTGTGTGTGCGTGCGTGCGTGCGTGCGCGTGTGTGTGGTGGTTTAGACGATGATCAGGAGTTTTATCACTATCAGAGAAATAAAGATCTCCACAGCGTCTCACGCCTCGCGAGCGTCCTTAGAGCACGGCGTAGGTGAGCAACGTGATGAGGCCTGATTTAGGTGTGATTTAAGCATGATTTAGGCGTGATTTAAGCATGATTTAGGCGTGTCCACGGAGCAGCTCACCGCCTAACGGAAGCTTAAAAGGCCCCAGTGTGTCTCAGTAAGACTCTGTTACCCTCCTGCCCCAGTGTGGGGGTTATTGTGGTGATCTGCTAAATGGCATATATTAAATATTATATTATCTGCACCCCCCCATGTTTACCAGATAAACTCCGCCACCCCCCCTCCCCCCTCACCCTGAGCAACAGTGTTCCACACAAAGGAGAAAGGGGGAGAGCCAATCACAGCCAGCGACACACGGATGGCTTGTGTGGGTGGGGCCGGCGGTGGGGGAAGGGGGGAGGTGAGCATCTGTGTGCGTCTCGAGTGTCACAACAGCAGCCCCCCCTCGACCCCCCCGAGCCCTCATTATCATGCTCATTAGGAGGAGGGGGGGGAGGGAGGGGGAGGGGGACGACGCTGCCGTCTCTGCGTTTCGCCTGAACGCCATTGGCTGTGTCGCTGGCTGCCACGGCGATGGGAGAGCAGGGCTGGGCCGGGCGAATCACGCGGAGGGAGGAGAGGGAGGGGCTCGGGGGAGGAAACTGGCGTCATCCCCTAATTGCCTCCCCCCCCTCCCGGGAATGGCCCGTTGTTTGCAGGGTTTGAGACAGACTCCCTTGGGGGGTGAAAACTGAGCAGCCCCCTGAGGATTAAACACACACACACACACACACACACACACACACACACACACACACACACACACACACACACACACACACACACACACAGAGAGAGAGAGAGAGAGAGAGAGACACACACACACACACACACACACACACACACACAGAGACACAGAGAGAGAGAGAGAGACACACACACACACACACACACAGAGAGACCGAGAGAGAGAGAGAGACAGACACACACCCCCACACACACACACACACACACACACACAGAGAAACACACAAAGAGAAGCACACACACACACACACACACACATGCAGAGACACAGAAAGAGAGACACACACACACACACACACAACCTTAATATACTTCAATGAGAGTAAATATGACAAGTCTTGGAATAGCAGGCTTGTAAACTTTGATGACAGCTCATTTAGATTCTGCTATTAATAATATGTAATATAACAAATGTCATTTAGCAGATGCTTTTATCCAAACCGAATTACAGTCATGAATACTACATTTTTAGTATATGTGGTCCCAATGGGAGTTGAACCCACAACCTAAGTGTTGTCAGTGCCATGCTCTGAACCCACAACCTAAGTGTTGTCAGTGCCATGCTCTACCTACTGAGCCACACAGAACCATGCTCTACCTACTGAGCCACACAGAACCACTCTACCTACTGAGCCACACAGAACCACGCTCTACCTACTGAGCCACACAGAACCATGCTCTACCTACTGAGCCACACAGAACCACGCTCTCCTTACTGAGCCACACAGAACCACGCTCTACCTGCTGAGCCACACAGAACCACACTCTACCTACTGAGACACACAGAACCACGCTCTACCTACTGAGACACACAGAACCACGCCTCTACCTACTGAGACACACAGAACCACTCTCTACCTACTGAGACACACAGAACCACGCTCTACCTACTGAGACACACAGAACCACGCTCTACCTATTGACACACAGAACCACGCTCTACCTACTGAGCCACACAGAACCATGCTCTACCTACTGAGCCACACAGAACCACGCTCTACCTACTGAGCCACACAGAACCACGCTCTACCTACTGAGCCACACAGAACCACGCTCTACCTACTGAGCCACAGAACCACATTACTTTACTAAATGCAGGTCACTTGTTCATTATACACAATGTACAGAGCCCTCATTATTCACACCCATGATAAAGATGAGCTGTATAAAATGAACAACACAGGTAATAAGCTATTTTTGCATGCTCAAAAAATAGGGAAACTACATTTTATACTAATACAATTGTTCACGGAAAAAGATTTTGTGTAACAAGTAATATTCTTCCCCAACATAGACGTGGCCCACAGATCCACAGTGTGGATTCTGGTCTGATATCAGATCCACATCGTGTCAGAGCTGACTTGCCAGCAGCCCCGCGGGGCGACGCTTGGAGGGAGGGAGGGTTTCAGTCGGCAGGGTGGTCTGTGTCTCGTCTTACACCAGAGACCCTCGCTGGCCAATCGGATGGCCACAGGCTGCCGGTATTGAGCTGCAGGTGAAACACCTGTCTTCTCCTGACCGGAGTCTGTCCACGCTTACGCTTAACTGCGCTGGCAGCTGACATCACGGCTTTATGCTTGGAAAACACTATATAACGTTAGAATAAATACAAATGAACATTTAATACAATAAAAAATATGATTTTATTGCATTTTCCAAAAAGTTCTTGAGATCTTGTGATGTCCTCCTTGGGGAACACACAGTATTAAATTGGCCACCTCAGAGCCCCGACCTCAACATAATTGAAGCTGTATGGGATTACTTGGACAGGGAAAAGAACAAAAAGCAGCCAAAAGTCAAAAGAAGAGTTATGGCCAATCCTGTAAGAAGCTTGGAAGAATTTACCACAGGACTATTTAACAAAAATTACACAACAGTCTACCAAAGCGAATTGCTTCAGTTATGAAGTTTTTAAAAACACAATTAGTTTTTGTTACTTTTCATCAATGTTATATTGTGTTTTTTTCGACCAAATAAACACTTACACTGCTCAGATAAATGGCCTAAGACTTTTGCACAGTACTGTATATGTAGTATTTATGTGTATGTGTGTATATATATATATATATATGTATGTATGTATGTATTAATTTGCTCATGAAGTAGGTCGTGGGCTCTGGGTCTGGAAAGCGCTGCTGTACAGGATGTGAGAACACAGATCTATGAGGATAACACGCCAGGGTGGAACTAATCGCCCCAAACAACGGCTCTCCTGTAACGTTCACACCTCCGTCTCTCACACACACACACACACGCACACACACACACACACACACACACTCACACCTCTGTCTCCGTGTGTGAGTGTCGCCTTCTCAAAACTCCAGAAACATGCAGCAGTTGGAGAGAGACCGCAGCGGAACACAACGGTTTGTGTCATGAATTCCCCCACTGGCCAGACGCAGACAATATTTATCTAGTTGCCCCGGTAACTCCCGAGGCTACGCCACCCACCCACTGTGACTCTGTGAAGTTCCAGCAGCACATTAACGCACTCTGCGCCTCTGTGACGTGAGAGTTTATTGTGGGGATTGTTCACCGATTTAAAGGATTTTGTTAATATAACTGTTGTGGCGTGATTTTGTGTTTTGTAGCCGACTCTGAAACGGGTTCTTATTCAGTAGACAGAAGTGCCAGACGGCTGTAGTGATGGACATTGTGAGGGCATGTTGTGTGTCTGAATGTGACCCACAGTAATATTCCACTAAAACGCAGCGTCTCTGTCAGAACTCAGCCAGACGCCTACACACCACCATCTCCGCTGCGCTTTAATGAACCGTCATCGAGCCGGGCCTGAGTGGGTATTTTTAGGAGACAGGCGGTGAATGTTACTCATTGCAGTGGGATTGCATGAATATGCTTCCCTTGGAGGTAAAAATATCAGACATTACGTGTGTGTGTGGTGTGTGTGTGTGTGTGTGCGTGCGTGCGTGTGTGTGTGCGTGTGTGTATATGCGTATGTGTGTGTGCATTTGTGCGCGTGTGTGTATATGCGTATGTGTGTGTGCGTGCGTGTGTGTGCGTGCGTGCGTGCGTGCGTGCATGCGTGTGTGTGTGCGTGTGTGTGTGTGTGTGTGTGTGCATATGTGTGTGTGTGTGTGTGTGTGTGTGTGTGTGTGTGTGTGTGTGTGAGCTGAGCTGGCAGACATCAGTTTTGTTGGGAGAGAGTCTGCCAGCTCTCTGGTCATGTGACCGGCTGCCCTCTGCGTGCGTCGGCCAATCGGACGGCCGCGTGCGAGCCGATTATGACATCAGCTGTGACATCTCATCAGCTGCGATGCTGTCACTCCTGACATCTCCCTGTGTATCAGAGGGAAGATGGATTCCTGTGTCCCATTGTCCCATGGGGGCCTGTTCTGTTATTCTGCCTGCTGCGCTGGTGAGCTCATTGTCTTGACGACGTGCTGTGAATGGTACAGCCGCTGTTATGTTTTGAGGTCTGCCAGATTTGGACAGTTGTCTCACTGTTGTTTCTCCTGAAGTGGGAGCAGACCGTGAAACGTCACCGGCCGTCCAGGGACGTGATTCGTGTTCTGGTGTGCGTCGTCCATCGCCAGTTTTCTCCGCATTACGAGATCCTCCTCGTCTAATATCTGGCCCAAATTCACAACAACGCGCTCTCTTCTCCTCTGAACTGAATGCGTTAAACTGAGGCTCGTATTTTCTAAATAGGATGCATTTCCTGGCATTTTTGGACAAATGTTGGGGAAATCCCCACTGCCACACGTAGTCATTTACAAGCAGTAAAAAAATAGCATGAAGGCGTAATTATGAGTGAATTGGACGCGGGCATTAGTTCATGGCTGTACTGAAGTGTGATTGGACGCAGGCATTAGTTCACAGCTGTACTGAAGTGTGATTGGACGCAGGCATTAGTTCACGGCTGTACTGAAGTGTGATTGGACGCGGGCATTAGTTCACAGCTGTACTGAAGTGTGATTGGACGCGGGCATAAGTTCACGGCTGTACTGAAGTGTGATTGGACGCAGGCATCAGCTTCACTGCCGTCTGTGTTCTAACTCCAGGTTGTGTTGGCCTGTGGTTTCCCCGGTGTATTTATACCCAGCTTCCTGCGCTCTCTGCACATCCAGGCGTATAAAACACCCACTCACAAAGTGGAGCTGCCCTCAGCGGGCGTGGCACACAGCGCCCGCGCTGCCAAAGGACACGGGCCAGACGCCCGCCTCAAAAGGCCCTTTCCCTGTCCCTGCACTCTCACGACCCAGCAGCAAGTCGACTGCGAGCGAGAGCCGTTTACCCGATAAGAGAATATCCTGCATCAGAAATTAAACGTGTAATTAAACGTGTGGAGTGCACAGTCGCCCCGCCGAGATGCTTCAGTTCTTTTCACCCGGAGGTTGTGGAAGAACGGCTTCCCTAAGTGCGCACTCACACACATTTCAGTGAGCTTTTAGTCCGCTCTCTTCTGAGAAACACGCAGGTTTTTATTCGTTTAATGGATCCGTTCAGATGTAGGAATTGATCCTTTACAAACCTTCGTTATACTCTCAGATGAAACCATTTAAACTTTGCTTGCGTTACTGCCAGGTCTGCCGTTCACACATCTTTGGGAGAATAATACGCCTCACATTCTGGTTTATGCACTGTGGAAATACAACTGCAAAAACACCTGCCGATTTTATACATAAATAATATTCAGAATTTCTATGCATTTGGTCTAGAACAGGGGTGGATTTCTGATTCTGGATTTCTTACCAACTACTGCTCTTAACTACTTCAGCCCAATCCTTTACGCGATCTGACGTCTTTAGACGAGTTTTCTGTTGAACTTGTGAATGACAGCTGAAGGTCCCTATAAGGAACTGTGATCTAATCTCTGAGTGACACCGGTATCAGTGCTAGGGGTGTAACGGCTCACGTGTGGTGTTTTATGTGCAGTTGCAGCAATATTGACGGACTTTTTTTTTAATTTAAGAAAGAGAGATGTGCCTTACTTTTATTCAGTATTATGGCCGATTAGCCACTGTTCACAAAGTTCATGATAAACGAAAGGCAATTTTATGTTTTGCATTTCTTTTCTTTTTTCCCCCGCTGTACCGAACCGTGATTTCTGTGTACCGCTACGCCCCTGGTGCTGAGTAGTGTGCAGTTAATTGGCTAATTGAGCCAGGGGGTAATTGGTGGAAAGTCAGACCTGCGTCCACAGGGGCCCTGCGGGACTGGACCGGACCGCGGGCAGAACCCAGTCCGTACTCACCGATGAAGAAGGTGTCGGGTGCCCCCTCTTCGTGCAGGAGCGATACGGTGTCCGGGTCAAACCTCAGCCACAGGCCGACCGCCAGGACCAGCGAGCCCATCAGCTGTGGAGCAGAGCAGCCGTGTGATGCTTTAGCAGAACACTCTTATCCAGAGCGACTTTACAGAACACTCTTATCCAGAGCGACTTTACAGAACACTCTTATCCAGAGCGACTTTACAGAACACTCTTACCCAGAGCGACTTTACAGAACACTCTTACCCAGAGCGACTTTACAGAACACTCTTATCCAGAGCGACTTTACAGAACACTCTTACCCAGAGCGACTTTTACAAAACACTCTTATCCAGAGCGACTTTACAGAACACTCTTACCCAGAGCGACTTTTACAAAACACTCTTATCCAGAGCGACTTTACAGAACACTCTTATCCAGAGCGACTTTTACAGAACACTCTTACCCAGAGCGACTTTTACAAAACACTCTTATCCAGAGCGACTTTTACAGCCTGAAGCAGCTCAGGTTTGGTGCTGTGACCAAGGGTACAACGGCAGTGCCCCACCTGAGAAGCCCAGAAGGGGTTATCCTAGCCGCCCCCCCATGATGTTCTGGTCACGTTCTGGTCATCTGCTCTGTTGGGTTATATTTTCCAGCCTGTTTTTGTATTAGATGTGTGATCTCTTCTGAATACTGAACACCATCTGTGCTTCCCTGTCATACCTGTGTGTGTCTGTGTCTGTGTGTGTGTGAGTGTGAGTGTGTGTGAGTGTGTGCGTGTGCGTGTGTGTGTATATGAGAGAGTGTGTGTGTGAGTGTGTGTGAGTGTGAGTGTGTGTGTGTGAGTGTGTGTGTGCATCTGTATTCCCCTTTCCTGTTTTTATGAAGAGAAACCGTTCCCCTGTTGAGACTCGTCACACCTGCCTTCACCACCAGTTCTGTGAATAACAAGTTTAGTCAGAGCCTCTGTGGTCATTGAGCCACACGAAGGTCACTGCCAGATGAGAGGAGCGTTGCTTTCTTTTTAAAAAAATTAAATAAAAACATCTGCAGGAAAAGAAAAAGTATCCTTATGCACACTGGCAGTAAAATAGAACTACAATTCTGCCCCTTCAATAGAGAGTATAACAGGGATGGGAAGAGCTCTCATAATACGTTTAGGAGAGGGAGTTTGACCCCTTTGACACCTCGAAGCAGAGCCTGGTCCTGCTGCTGGCAGCTCCACCCCTGTAATGCTGCTCATTCAACACAAAACACAAACCCTTTCCCTTCTCCCTGTGGATTATTCTGGATTATTTTCACATCTGCCCCCTTGGGCATTGCATCATAACTCAGTTTCAAAGGATTGTTTCATAACAAGCACGGACACTTTGCAGAGTGTATCTGTGGGGTTGAAAAGAGGCTCTTTCGTCTTCGGCAGTTTAGTAATCTGCCATTTCTCCCTTCAAACAGCAGTTTAGTAACTGTGGGTCAAACATGACCGCTTTGCCATCTTTAACGGAAGAAACCTTCAGGAGGAACCAGACTTTTAGGAGGGAGCCCATCCTCCTCTGGGCGGCCCAGAGTTTGTGACGATCAACAACGATCAATGAGTCAATATTTTGGCCATAAACAAGCCACCAGCCCCAGACATGATCCGGTATTTTCTCTCCAGTTGCTCATAGTTGTGGCTTTGGGCCGCACACAAGGAAGTGTTTCTGTAATTCTTTGGCGAGAGGTTTAGTGGGTCAGTCAGCATACCTGGGCGACTCCTGCTGCCCTCAGGACCTTCGTCCACACCAGAGGGCTGGAATAAGGAGCAGGGAAGCCCTGATTGGGGTAAAACGCTGACTGTGTTTGTGTGTCACCGCGTGGGACAGTGGTGCCCTAGATCCTTCTGCGTTTACAAACACAGGTTTCCTTTTCTGTTAGCAGCTCTGTTAAGAGAACGGAAGTGAACAAAAGAACGAATTGAGGCTTTTGTTTTTCTTACTTTCTCCTGTTGGACATGGATTTGACAACGTGAAGCCAGGATCTTAAAGGCCTCTACACGCTCGAGCGACAACAACGTGACAGCAACACAACCAGGGCTCTGCAACGTCAACGCAACCAGGGCTCTGCAACGTCAACGCGACCTTTGGGACCCACGCAGAGGGGGTTTCAGAGGGTGTGGCGTGCCTAGCACAGAAATCTAACTCCGCGACCGCAGCGCAACAGTTCACGTAGATGCTGCGCATCACTGATTGGTTGGTTAGCAAATGGAGGCGGAGCTGTCGGTGCATCCAAAAAATATTAAGTTGTCTCTACTTTGAATAACCTGGGTTATTAATCCATTGTGCGTGAGATACAGCGACAGACCCTAATATATATAAATATACTGTATATGTATGAGATCTTTATCAGGAGTCTGAGATAACGTCCCGGCCCATCACCCCAGGGCTCCCCGTGTCTGTCCCAGCCTCTCGGTCCCGACTCCACCGGCCCTGACGTCACCCTCACGCCCTGGCACGGTCTGTACCCCCGCCCCGCCCCGCCCCGCCAGCCCCACGCAGAACAACACTCCGTCTGTCTGTCCGAGACACACAGGGCTCCTCTCTGCTGAGGGGGTGACGTGGGAATCTTTGCCCCCCCCCCCCCCGGGGCCTGGCTATCGCTCGAGAGCAGAGAGGGAGGGGGGCAGCCCCACCATCAGGGTCAGGGCCGACCACTCAACCAGCTCTGGACCTGAGCTGATCAGGGTGAAACACTTTACACGGTCACGGGTATGGTCTGTCTGGAAACGTTATCTGGTCTCTGTGAGAGCACGATGGCTCTCCACCCCTGGGACTTCATCCCGATCAATAATCATCTCTGCCGCATATGAGCTCCACGTCAGACACGCCATAAAAACACAATTTACAGATTCTGAGCGTTGTCTTTCCACCCCACACCTCCCCCTTTCACTGCTCAGACGCTCTTCGGACGATTGGACCTTCTTTACGGCGCACTGCTGTACTGTCCTCTTAATTCAGCTTCAGAATTAGAACCGAAAGAGAAAGAGTCAACGAAGCTGCTCTCTGATCTGCCTTAATCTTTTATTGCGCTGAATTTCGATGGGCTGGCTGTAAAAGTGGAGTTTAAAGGTCTGTTGTTCTGTAATAAAACACCAATGACAGACCCTTGGTTTTTGCGTCTACTACATTTTCCTTAGAAGCTGTTTGTCGTGTGGTTTGTAACCTTGGTTGTGTCTTTATTGCGTGTCTGTGTGGAAACATGGCTTCTGGCTTTATGGGGATTTTATACTGCTGTTAATTGACTGGATTGGTGGGTGGGGCCACCATGGCAAATGATGTGTCCTAAATATGACTCTCACTGCAGACAAGCCTGGCTCATATCTTTGTGGTTTTGGCTTGTGTATGTTTTGTTTTTTTGTTTAGTTTGTTTGGCATTTCACTTTAAAAGAATACAATACATGGATGCATCCCGATGTACATGTACATTTTAAAAAGACATATCAAGGATGAAACAGAAAAGTCACAGGATTTATTACAGGATTATATCGGGATGGTAGTGTAGATGAGGAACAGCACTGACTCAGGATTTACAGGCCTGTGTTTGAGTCCACAAACGGCGAGCCCTTCATGACGTTATCTCCTGACGACGAGAAGTGGGTCACGGGTCTTTTTACAGCGCAGTAAACGATGACACAGCACAGGGCCGTGTAGAGAAACACACACGATCCCAGGTTATGGGCTTATTCAGCGTTAATTATTACGTGTATTGTTCTAGTCTGAGATTTTGGATGTGCGCGCTCTCTCTCACTACAGGATTTTGGATGTGCGCGCTCTCTCTCACTCCAGACGGCACAGGATTTTGGGTGAATCATCACTTTAAATGGATCACCTTTTAAAGCCCAGAGTAAACACTGTGTGGGAAAAGATAAAGCCCTGATGACCATCACCCAGAGAAAACAACAACACTGAAGAGCCACTTGAGTCAGAAGCACTTGAGCCTGATGGCAGCGGAAGCGAGCGCTGTAGACTGCATTTCATGGCAGAGAAACAGACTGACGTTTTATGAGGCTTGGGAATGAATGAAGCGTCCGATTGGCCAAATATCACAACCCCCCCCCCCCCACACACCCAGCTCACAATCTATGATGGATGGGCCTACAGTTGTTTTCACATGTACAGATTTTGTGCTGTTTTTTAATTCTGAAAAGAATGAACACAGTTGTGATGTTGGTAATTGGTTATTGGTTGGTGAGGTGTGCAGCTGTGAGTCCTCACCTCGTCCTCTTCCAGGAGTTAAGCTCACCACCCACACGGTCTGATTCGAATGCCCTCGATGCTGCCGCTCGTCTGGTGTTCAACCAGCCAAAGTTCACCCACGCCACCCCTCTACTCTCCTCTCTGCACTGGCTCCCCATCGCAGCATGCAGCAGATTCAAATCACTGGTGCTTGTTTTTCAAGTGGCTAGAGGAACTGCTCCCCCTTACCACCAGTTACTCATCACTCCCTACACCCCAGCCAGACCCCTCCGCTCCACCTCCTCTGGCAAACTGACTGTCCCATCCCTCCGGGCGTCTGGCAGCCGCTCCTCGCGGTCTCGCCTCTTCTCTGTCCTTCCGCAATCAGTCAGGACCGCGGAATCACATGCGATCTTCCGCAAGAGACTCAAAACCCACCTTTTCAGACTCCACTACCTGTACATCTAGCTAATTGTCTACTTGCTCAACACTATATACCCCTGTTTACTCCATTTAAAAAAAAAAAAAAATAATAAAAATGTTTAAAAAAATTTTTTAAAAATTTACTAACCCTTTCCTTCCCAGTGTTACAGGTATGGTACGCAGCTGCCAACAATGTCTATCGCTGTATTACTGCACTGATCTCTTGCGTGAACTATGATTGTTCCTACCATGTATTTACGCACATCTTGTAAGTCGCTCTGGATAAGAGTGTCTGCTAAATGCTTAAAATGTAAAATGTAAAAGTGTGTTCATGCAGAGGACAGAGAAACCGCTACAGAACGGAAACAGTCCGTGTTGAGCCTCATCTCCACCTCTCGGCTCGTGTCAGTTTCTCGCGTGCGTCGTCTGATAAACGGACGTGGATGATTCATGCATTCACCTGGTGTAGAGGCTGGATCTCTAACTCTAAACCCCTGTCCACAAACAAAAGGGCAGGCTCTCGCTTAAGGCAGAAGAAAAACTGAAACTAAACACCAGCTCAAACAGTTACACCAACACAGCTCATTTGGGGAAGGGGGAGGGCTGTTTATGTCTTCAACTGGAAATATTTTGCTCTTGAATGAATAATTGGCTTTATTTCCAAGGAACTCAAAGCTCTTTACAATGATAGGGGGGGCAACTCACCTGAACCAGCACCAATGTGCAGCACCCACCTGGGTGAACGTGACGGCAGCCATAGTGCGCCAGTACAAATATTGTCTTGGTTGGGAATTTGGCCAGGACATCAGGTTATAACACCCTACTCTTTTAGAAAAGCGCCATGGGATCTTTTATGACCACAGAGAGTCAGGACCTCAGTTTTTACCCTCCCATCCCAACGACGGACATGTAGTCCCGTGGGATCGAACCCACAACCTTGGCATTGCCAGCGCCGTGCTCTACCCACTGAGCTACGATTGAGCGCTGTGGTGTTCTCCCATTGTGTACGGGATTGTTCTCTGGTGTAAATTGAAATCCATCTACCAATGGGAATGTGGAATTGCCTGACCTTAATTGCTAAGTAAATGGATTTTAATAAACACAAGTTGGGGCTAATTAGCCAATTAACTTGTTTGGTGATGGGAACCACATCAACACCGCTGTTCTCGATGTCTTGATGAAGGCAAAAAAACTACAAATGCAGAGGAAAGTGTGCAAGTTGTTTTTTTTATAAGTGTTGAACAAGGTTTATTTACTCCCAGCACCAGAAACATTTTTGAGCATCACTCGTATCGGACCAGCCAAGATACCGTGCGTTAGATCGCTACGCTATCCGCCACCCCTCCAAAAACATTTTGTAGCAGGGTGCATGCTGGTTTCCTCTGGATGGGAAGGTCACACATGCCACAGAGACGGCATTCCACTCACATTCCAGGTGAGCATGTGAACATATCCCAACTGGAACACATTCCCAGACCTGCTGCAGGAACGTCGCATCGCAATGCAAATGTGTGCCTGCGTGATCAGGAGTAGTGAGAGTAGAGTGCTGATCTAGGATCAGGTTTCCCCTGTCCATATCCTAACCATATCCATTATGAGCTAAAAGGCTAAACTGATCCTAGATCAGCACTCCTGCTCTTAGAATCTCTGCGCATGCGGACCCTGAGTGGCAGATGTGATCTTGTGTCGGTCGGTATGCGTGAAATGTTGCGGTGAAGCGCAGTTTGTCTTTAAAGCGCTCTTTGTAAAATGTCACACCGCTCAAAGATGGGACCCTAACCTGGAACCACTGAAAACTCGACTCACTTTACAGTTTTAATTGGAGAGAGAGACGAAAAATACTGTTTACAGTGGGTAGGGAAAGTATTCATGCCCCTTGGGTATTTTTTCACATTTTATTTTCTTACTTCATGCAATCAGAGTGGATTTAATTGTGATTTCTTGCCACTGATCAACACAAAATACTCGAATGTCAAATAAAAAACAACAACTCTAAAGCTTTTTCTCAATTAAAATAAAAAACAGACAATAATTGATTCCATAAGTATTCACCCCCTTGAGTTAATACTTGGTAGAAGCTCCTTTAGCTGCAATTACAGCTGTGAGTCTGCTTAAATTTAAATTTAAATTTGGGTCTCTACCAGCTTTGCACATCTGGACACTGCAATTTTCACCCATTCTTCTTTACAGAATTGCTCGAGCTCCATCAGGTTGGATGGGGACCGTTGGTGAATAGCAATTTTCTAATCTTTCCACAGATTCTCAAAGGGATTGAGGTCTGGGCTTTGACTGGGCCACTCCATGAAATTGATTGTTTTGTTTTTAAACCACTCCAATAAAAGATTTTGCTGAATGCTTTGGGTCATTGTCCTGCTGGAATAAAAATGTTCTCCCAAGTCCCAGGTCTCTTGCAGACTGCAGCAGGTTTTCCTCCAAGATTTGTCTATATCTTGCTCCATCCATTTTGCCCTCTATTTTGACAGGTTTTCCAGTCCCTGAAGCAGAGAAGCATCCCCATAGCATTAGGCTCCCACCACCATGTTTCATGGTAGGGATAGTGTTCTTGGGATGATGCACAGTGTTAGTCTTGCACCAAATATAGCGCCTAATGTTGATGTCAAAAAGTTCAATGTTGGGCTCATCAGACCATAGAATCTTCCTCCACTTGCTTTGAGAGTCTCCCACATGCCTTCTGGCAAACTCTAGGTGAGATTTCATGAGTTTTCTTTAACAATGGTTTTCTTTTTGCCACCCTCCCATAAAGCGCAGATTTGTGAAGCACCCAGGCTATTGTTGTCCCATGGACAGTTTCTCCCATCTCTAACATGAAAGACTGTAACTCTGTCAGAGTTGCCACAGGCCTCTTGATGGCCTCCATAACAAGTGCCCTTCTCGCATAAATGCTCAGTTTTGGAGGATGGCCTGTTCTAGGTAAATTCACAGTTGTGCCCTATTCTCTCCATTTCTTTATGGTCGACTTAACTGTACTCCGGGGCAGTGTTAGCATAATGGTTAGGGAACTGGGCTTGTAACTCAAAGATTGCAGGTTCGATTCCAGGTGGGGCACTGCCATTGTACCCTTGAGCTAAAGGTACTTAACCTGGATTGCTTCAGTAAATATCCAGCTGTGTAAATGGATTGTATGTAAAGAAATGTAAAACTGTGTGAGTTGCTCTGGATAAGAGCGTCTGCTAAATGCCTGTAATGTAATGTAATGTACTCCTGGAGATATTCAAAGTCTATGACATCCTTTATCCTTCCCCTGATTGGTGCTTTTGAAAAACCTTTTCTTGGATTTGCTTTGAACCTTCTTTGGTCTTCATGATGAAGCTCTTGTTTGGAAATGCACTAACCAACTGTGGGACCTCTCACAGACAGGTGTATTCAATTTGAAATCAACACACACAGGTGGACTCAAATGACCTTTTGATTTCACCAGAAATTATTTAGGTTAAAAAAGGGGTGAATACTTATGCAAAAAGTTATTGTCCGTTTGTTTTATTTGTAATTAATGAACAAAAAGCTTTCGAGTTTATTTTGGTGTGGGTTTGTGTAAGTGCACGCCACTGCTGGGGAGAGAGTACAGACAGACAGGGAGGGTGAAAATGGATGCTGCTCTAGTCAGGGCGTAAACACGTCTGTTAGCAGTCCCTGGAGACATGGGGGGGTGAGAGAGTGACAAAGAGAAAGGGGGAGGGAGAGAGAGAGAGAGAGACAGACAGAGAGAGTGGGAGGGGCGAGAGAAACCAAAATACCAAGAAAGGGAGGGAGAGAGAAAGAGGGGGGTAGAGAGTGATGGATCGAGATGCAGAGGTAGAGAAAGAGAGAGACACCAAAATACCAAGAAAGAGAGGGAGAGATGAGAAGGGGATGTAGAGGGAAGAGGGGAAAAGAGCGAGAGAGTGAAACCAAAAGAGAGGGAAGGAGAGGGAGAGGGAGAGGGAAGAGGGAGGGAGAAGAGAGAGGGGGAGAGAGAAAGGGAAGAGAGAAGAGAAGAGGAGAAGAAGAGAGAGAGAGAGAGAAAGAGAAAGAGAGAGAAGAGAGAGGAAAGAAGAGAAAGGGAAGAGGGGATGGGAGGAGAGAAGAGAGAGGGGATGGGAGGCCCTATTGTCTCTCTCCTGTGGGATGGGGGCAGGGCGTCCCCCCCACTGGGCCTCGCTCTTTGTGTGCATCGTCTCAGAGACGGACCCCCTCAGCCCATCTTAATTACGCCTGTCCCCAAAACACACCACAGGGACCCCAACCTTCTCCTCTCCACAACCAAACCATCCCTGTGCCCCTCTCAGCCCCCCCCCCCACCCCTCGCCCCATCCTCAAACCCGTCCTGTTCGACAGCCTCACTGTCTCTCTCAGGAACGTTATGATTTAATGGCTTCCTGTCCATTGTTCCCATGACAGCCTCCTGTAATGGCCTGGCGTTACCGTTCATGATTTATGATCTCATTATGGATCTATGCTCGTGAATTTGCACAATGTGGAAAGAAAAAAAATGTTTTGTGCAAGCTATCCATGAGCTCTGATATGATGAAATTTTGCTTCTTTTTTTTTTTTTTTTTTTTTTACACATTTAGAAATATGCTAATTTATACACATAAATTCTCTGGATTATTTGCGGGCGTGTGGGATGAGAGGGACCCCTGTCTGGAACAGACGTTGCTGATCCTGTCCTCGAGGAAATTTCCCCCGGGGTGGGAACGTGCACCGAGGACCCCTCTGGGATTTAGGAGCGCTCCAGTGAGTCTCTGCCCGGGGACTGGGAACGGCAGCGCTCTGTGTGTCAGTCCTGTGTGTCAGTCCTGTGTGTCTGTCCTGTGTGTCAGTCCTGTGTGTCTGTGTGTCAGTCCTGTGTGTCGTGTCAGTCCTGTGTGTGTCTGTGTGTCAGTCCTGTGTGTCTGTGTGTCAGTCCTGCCTGTGGCTGGATGCAGACCTCAGGTGTGTTTACAGTCCTGTGTGTCCAGTCCTGTTTCAGTGTGACAGTCCTGCGTGTGTGTCAGTCCTGTGTGTCAGTCCTGTGTGTCTGTGTGTCAGTCCTGTGTGTCAGTCCTGTGTGTCTGTCCTGTGTGTCAGTCCTGTGTGTCAGTCCTGCGTGTCAGTCCTGTGTGTCAGTCCTGCTGTGTCAGTCCTGTGTGTCAGTCCTGTTTCAGAGGTGGTGACACGCCCTGCGCTGTGTGTCAGTCCTGTGTGTCAGTCCTGTGTCAGTCCTGTTTCAGTGTGACACGCCCTGCGCTGTGTGTCAGTCCTGTTTCAGTGGTGACATGTCCTGCGTGTCAGTCCTGTGTGTCAGTCCTGTTTCAGAGGTGGTGACACGCCCTGCGCTGTGTGTCAGTCCTGTTTCAGAGGTGGTGACATGCCCTGCGCTGTGTGTCAGTCCTGTGTGTCTGTGTGTCAGTCCTGTTTCAGAGGTGGTGACATGCCCTGCGCTGTGTGTCAGTCCTGTGTGTCTGTGTGTCAGTCCTGTTTCAGAGGTGGTGACATGCCCTCCTGTGTGTCAGTCCTGTTTCAGAGGTGGTGACATGCCCTGCGCTCCCTGCCAGGGGTCAGATCCTTCGCCAAAAAAAGTCCAGCATAGCCATAGAGAGCACAGCTGTGATTTGATGGTTTACTTTGAGAGTTCAGCATCGTGGGAATTCTCCAGGATCAGGCGACAGGGAAACACACAATCCCTCTGGTTAGCCATGTGATCTGGAACTGCTCCAGGTCTGTAAGGAATCTGCTGCTGCCAAACAAAACCCGGGTTTGTGTACAGAGCGAAGCGCTCGGCCAACCGTGACAGAGCGAGAGGCACCTGCACTGTGTTTCTGACATAAACAACTACTGCTGAAATAAGATTACATTGAGAAAATATCTGTACTTATAATAATAATAACCTTTATATAGCAGCGTTCATGTCAGATATCTGAAGGCGCTGAACACAGTAGATACAGAATCAGAGTTACAGGAACAGCCACAATAAATACAAACAGCACAAGAAAAAAATCCAATATCTGTACTTTGGTGAAATAAAGCGCCAACACTGTCTATGTTCTACTGCCTGTTCAAATGGCCCCCGTTCTCCAGTGGTGAGTAAGTACTGGAGTTTCTGTCCAGATTACCAGGTTACCAGGTAAACAAACTAGCAGTTTAGCCAGCGTTCAGTCCAGACACAATGTTAATTTATCTCAAAGTTCTGACTGGTGGAGAGTCACAGCACATATGGAGTTTTCTGGACCTGACATTTTTACAGCTCTAGGTGTCATCTGATTGGCTGAGCCTGGGAGATGGGAGGGGCTAGTACACCTCATCAGAGTGTGAATGAGACGCTGAAACTGTGTGTGTGTGTGTGTGTGTGTGTGTGTGTGAGTGTGTGTGTGAGTGTGAGAGTGTGTGTGTGTGTGTGTGTGTGAGAGTGAGTGTGAGTGTGAGTGTGAGTGTGAGTGTGTGTGTGTGTGTGTGTGTGTGTGTGTGTGTGTGTGAGAGTGTGTGTGTGTGTGTGTGTGTGTGTGTGTGTGTGTGTGTGTGTGTGTGTGTGTGTGTGTGTGTGTGTGTGTGTGTGTGTGTGTGTGTGTGTGTGTGTGTGTGTGTGTGTGTGTGTGTGTGAGAGAGAGAGTGAGACAGAGTGTGAGAGTGTGTCGTGTTCTGACTCTCTCCCATCAGGCCCAAACAGGTTGATTTTATCACTCAGCAGCTCTGTGTTTCGCTTTCTATCTGGGTCAGCATCAACCAACTGTCTCTGTTTCTCTCTCTCTCTTACTCTCTCTCTCTCTCTCTCTGTCTCTCTCTCTCTCTCTCTCTCTCTCTCTCTGTCTCTCTCTCTCTCGCTCTCTCTCTCTCTCTCTCTCTCTCTCTCTCTCTCTCTCTCTCTCTCTCTGTCTCTGTCTCTCTCTCTCTCTCTCCCCTCTCTCTCTCTCTCTCTCTGTCTCTCTCTCTCTCTCCTCTCTCTCTCTCTCTCTCTCTCTCTCTCTCTCTCTCTCTCTCTTTCTAAATCCCCCCACACATTATTTATCTCCCACTCTCTCTCACTTATTCTCTCCCTCTCTCTCTTCTCTCTTTCTTATTCTGTCTCTCACACACACATGCTCATTTGTTCTCTCTCTCTCCCCCTCCCTCCCTCCCTCCTCTCCCTCTCTCTCTCTCTCCCTCCCTCTCTCCCTCTCTCTCTCTCTCTCTCTCTCTCTCTCTCTCTCTCTCTCTCTCTCCTCTCTCTCTCTCTCCCTCCCTCTCTCCCTCCTCCCTCCCTCCCTCCCTCCCTCTCTCTCTCTCTCTGTGCTGTGCAGGTCAGGCCACATCAGGACCACACTGTCGAGGCCCTCAGAGGAGCCAGAGTCTGGAAAACTGGGCCGTTTAGTGGGCTGCCACAAAGCCCCCATAAACACTGCTGCAGCTTTTTAAAATGTGTTCCACTGTTGGCCCTCCTTTCACAGAAGCCTTCCTTTTACATCCTTTAGAAAATGTTTTAAAACTTTAAAAATATCCAACCAAGAACAGAGGCATCCTTTAGGGTTGATGGAGAATACTGACGCCACACACACACACACACACACACACACACACACACACACACACACACACACACACACACACACACACACACACACACACAGGGAAAGCGAGAACCCTTTGCGCTGGCCGTTCTTAATTTCATAATCAGAATATGAGTTCTTCTGTCCTATGATTGTACTTTTTGTTTACTGACATGTTTAGTTGGAAATTATCAAGGATTGTTTTAACTTATTTCTTTGTTTGTTTACTCAGAAGGCTGATTTCGCCGTGTCGTGCGCTCAGAAGGCTGATTTCGCTCATGTCTCCCCACGTGAGCAGTAGCCTGAGTGGGTTTGGCTCCCTCTCCACGCCCAGCGTGCGCTGAGACTGTGAAAGTGTGTCAGTGTGACAGAGCTGAGTCTGTGTGCCAGCAGGTCAGAGACACAGAGCCTCTACCGTGTGTGTGTGTGTGTGTGTGTGTGTGTGTGTGTGTGTGTGTGTGTGTGTGTGTGTGTGTGTGTGTGTGTGTGTGTGTGACAGAGAGAGTCCATCTTTCACACCAGCCCATCTTTCACCCCCACCTCTCACACCCCCACACACACACACACTCTCTCTCTCTCACACACCCACACACACGCTCCTAACTCCTAAAGAACCACAGAACTTATACAGGGTTGCCAGATTGTATTAATTCCCGAAACCCAGAGGTTTGTGAAAGGTTACGGAGGGCGGTTTCAGTGTGAATATGAATGGGAGTCAATGGTTGTTTAAAAGGAGTTGGAAATGTGTATGAAAGCCAACGGGAGGGGCGTGAATGTGGAAAGTATTCTGAGCGGTGCGATGCGCTGAGTATCCTGCAACACTGACCCTCTTATCGAGTGCAAGCATGCACGGGAGCGTGGTGAGGAAACACCTTGATTACGAATCTGCTTCAGTTTCCCCTTTTTCTGCGTCTCGCGGAAAATAGCGGTCACATTTTAATTTATTTTAAACTCTGCGGAAGACACGGCGGTTCGACCAGAGCGGTGACACACAGCTGGGTGGGACGTGACTGTTTCAGGCGCGCTGTGTTTGAACGGGCCTTCGAGGGGTTTGGCCGTGGGACGGGCCGGGACAGGACGGGACGGGACGGGACGGGACGCGAGTCTCTGACAGTATCGGCCCTCAGAGGCGAGATGTTTAGAGCGCTCTGTGGATAAGGCCCGTGGATGGAAACTCGGGAAAGTGAATCTGAAGCCGTGACGCTGGGGTCAGGTTCATGGGGTCGCTCTCGCCGACTCTACGTCACAGCGCTTTGAATAGCCGTGTTTTCACTGGGAATGTGGCTCCCCTGAATCTTAAACCAGAATATTTAATATAAACTGCTAGAACAGAGCTTTAAATGCTGCTGTGGTTCACGGTGAATGACCAAGGATGGGTCCTAAGCCAAACTTCAATGCACGAGGGTATTCACGGACGAGACTAACTCCAGATATCATTTATAATGATGAGAAAACGAACGGAAAACGTAAATGTTTGTTTTATACACCAATAGGCTATTTGAACTATGCTTGTGCCGTTCATTTCCTGAATGTGGATTATATTCGGATTTACAGTTAGCTCGTTTATGATGGAGAATCCTGCCTGTACTGCGTGGGCGCGTGTTTGGTGTGTATAATATATATATATATATATATATATATATATATAATATATATGTGTGTGTGTGGGGGTGGGGGGGGTAAACACGGTAAACTGTGTGCAGATCCAGCCACCTTGTGTTGCACTTTTAAAAACACGTTTCGCGAAGGAAAAAGGGGCGGATTTTCCTCCCGTGGAAAATCTGATTTGAACCCTGCGAGCCAAAAACTCTGCCTCCATCCTGCCACCTCGTCCAGCAGAGGCCAATTCACCAAATAAGTCCCGAACGCAGACAGACAACACAGTGGTGGGGGGAAAAACATATCTGTACAGCTTGCAGTAAGAATATAAACCCAGCCGCTTTTGTAAACGCGCAGTGCTGGTAGAACAGCCCCCTCATCTCAGACCCAGCCGTGCACTTGCTCCACATCGCGAGTAAACACGCCGCCTTGCGAGACAACAATCTCTCAAGTTGCTTCTGTGAACGAAAATCTCGCGATTCGTTGAGCTTCGTTCATCTCTGCCGTTATTCAACAGCATTGGCTAACGGGCTATATACATAGGTTATATATCGTAGGAAAATAGCGACACTTACCCAAAATATAAAGTTGAAGACGAAAAGTAGGTATTTGACACATTTCATCCCGCCTTGAACTTTTCCCATTGTTGATGTTTTTCGGGGGTGTGATTATTTACGTGTTGCTGCAGTCGAGTGATGCGCCTCTAGATCCAGACCCTTCCTCCGGTGAGAGACGCGAGCTGAGAGCGCACTGTCCGTTTCTGCGATACACACGACAGCAGGATTTTTACCGAATCTTTCCAGACCGCCCATAATGTAGAGGAGGGAGGGGGGCCCCAGGGGGGTTCTCGACTCACAAAGAAAACGTCATTACGAAAGAAATACGGCTGTTTTGGCGCATTCCCACACGAGAACCTGTTTTTAAACCTGCTTTGTTTTGTGCGTCCATAGCCTTTTATAAGTGAGATTTAAATAAAATAAGGTATGTAATTTGCTTAAGAAATCTCACAGTGTATATAGGTGTGGACCGTCATATGTCACTGTTTTTATTACAGGTTATACACAGTGTTCAATATTGTCAGCTTGTTTTGCATGTTTGAGAAATCTTTCCGTTTCCTCATTTAGGGTCGATTCCCCTGAAGCAGTACACGGAAGAGCACCTTTAACATAACCTTGGTAGTCGCAACATTTAATATTATACGATTTAATACGGGCCAGTTGTATTTTCTTGTTTCTAACAAAGGTAACGCCCAGCTCAGACAATACTCAGACAATAACGCACGCAAGTGCTCCACCCCTCTCCCCCTCCTTCACCATCGTGTGGTCTGGGGTTTGTCCCAGTCTCAAGAATCTTTGCTCACACAGTATATCCGCCCCACTCAATCATTAACTCAATCGCATGCTTAACCACGTTTGGAAAAACTGCCGGCAGTTGAACTGAATGTGTCCCGTTTTTATCTGCTTTAAGGTTCTCCCATCAAGATTAAATGCACGCGGCCGATCTTTGAACTTGATCTCATGATAGTTTCTCGTTTCAGCAGATTGTGAGTTGGTGAGGACGTTAACTAATTTCAGGAGACCTTTAGTAGCCTACTTCTTGCGGTCATTGCCTCCAGTAAATGCATGCTTGCAATAAAAAGCACATTTTGATGTTATGTTTGCAGATTAATGTGCTTTTAGTGCTGTGGTTTAAAACATACAGTAAGTGTGTTCAATTTTATTTAGGCTTAATATTAAACAGTTTAACCAAAATGAACCATTCAATTGTTTTATAAGACACTGCGTCTAAGATGTATATTTATTCATAGCTATTATGAACCAGGGTCGTACGTCCAAAGATTCTAAGAGTAGGAGTGCTGATCTAGGATCAGTTTGGCCTTTTAGCTCATCATGGACATGGTTAGGATATGGACAGGGGAAACCTGATCCTAGATCAGCACTCCTACTCTCAGAGTCTTTGGACGTACGGCCCCAGAGGTACAGGCTAACAGCGATTCATGTTATTACGTGAAATCAATGCTTGGGTATGAAGTGCATTTATTGAAGAGCAATATACTCTGCCAAACCCTGGCCAGGTACACACAGGTGAAATGAGAGGAATCTAGTGCTGGCCAGGTACACACAGGTAAAATGAGAGGGATCTAGTCCTGGCCAGGTACACACAGGTAAAATGAGAGGGATCTAGTCCTGGCCAGGTACACACAGGTAAAATGAGAGGGATCTAGTCCTGGCCAGGTACACACAGGTAAAATGAGAGGGATCTAGTCCTGGCCAGGTACACACAGGTAACTCACACTAATGGACTGGAAACCCTGAGCTCAACCCCTACTAACAAACAAACAAACCAAAAAAACGGTCTTTTATACAGACTGAAGAAATTAATTTCATATTTTGTCTGCGTGAGATTTTCATCATGTTGTGTGTTTGTGCTCATCTGCATAACACACAGGTAACTGCTGAAATAAAGGAAACACTTGAGTAAATGAAGGGTTCTGGTGGCTCTGTTATGGTGTGGGGTGTATTTTCCTGCCTTGTTTTAGGTCCACTCAACCCCTTAGAGGGCAAGATAAACACCAATAAATGCAAAGCTGAGTGATCACCTTCATCCTGTGGTGAAGCATTTCTCTCCTGATGGGAGTGATCTCTTCCAGGATGACAACGCCCCCATCCACAGGGCACGAGTGGTCACTGAATGGTTTGTTGAGCATGAAAACGATGCAAACCATATGGCATGGCCGTCTCAGTCACCAGATCTCAACCCAACTGAACACCTATGGGAGATTCTGGAGCGGCGCCCGAGACAGCGTTTTCCACCACCATCAACAAAACACCAAATGATGGAATTCCTGGAAGCTGTTCTGCTGGCCCAGTGCCTTCATTCTGTGCTGCCGTTTGGAGATCAGCCCTCCGTACTCCCCATCGGCAGCCCCACCTGGAGGGATCAACGATTTCATCAAAACAAAGGTGCGCTTGTGTGCTGTAATCACGCTTACAAATGCACAGGCCGGCCCGCATTGGGAACAACATGAACTTACTTCCAGTAACTCGTTTTCTTCCGCCCAGGCGTCACGTGCTCTTGTTTGCCCAAGGTTCACCCGCGCTTTGACAATGGGAACAACATGAACTTACTTCCAGTAACTCGTTTTCTTCCGCCCAGACGTCAATGTGGAACATATCGAAATGAGACATTCAGCTCCCGCTCAGAATGTTTATCGCGTGGGGGTTAGAATGCGGTGACGGTCTCTAACGTAGCGTAGCGCTCTAACGTAGCGTAGCGCTCTAACGTAGCGTAGCGCTCTAACGTAGCGTAGCGCTCTAACGTAGCGTAGCGCTCTACCCCGTCGTAGCGTAGCGCTCTAACGCACCGTATCTTGGCTGGTCCGATACGGTGTGCGCTGCCTGTCAGGCACGCGGTTCTAAACCCGTCTCTACCAGACCGGCCCTGGTCATCAGCCCCGATCGGGGGTGGCGTTTGATATGATGACAATACACCAACTTCTTTGCATTGTCAGATAGCTTCTTTAAAAGCTCCTTTCTAAAGTCTATATCATTGGGCTTCGAGGGGAAACCGCCATGTTTTCCCCCTACGGTGGATGTGGTCATTACGCTTGGCCGACTGTCTATACTCATTTTATTGATGATCAAAAAGGCTAGACTGAGGCCTCCCAGGTGGTTGAGTGGACACAGCGTTCGACGCTGGACACTGCGACCAGGGTTCGATTCCACCAGAGTCGGCTATGGCCGGGAGTGCCACTAGGGGGCGGCCGTTGGCTGTCCGCCCCAAGGAGGAGGGAGGAAAGCCGATGCGAGTTCACAGCGTATAGGAGTGGCTCTGTGTGTACCGGAGTGACGGAGCCGATATCAGGACTCCGGCAGCGAGCTCATGAAGATGTATGAGGGAGTGGGATAGTTGAGGTGAAAAAGGAGGAAAAACAGCAGAAAGAGAAAGTAGAAAAAAAAGAGGCTGGACTGTGATGTCACTCCTTGCGCCTATAATGAGCTGATTGGTTTGAGCGTTGGGAGAGCGTTGGGAGAGCGCTGGGAGAGCGCTGGGAGAGCGCTGGGAGAGCGTTGGGAGAGCGCTGGGAGAGCGCTGGGAGAGCGCTGGGAGGGCGTTGGGAGAGCGCTGGGAGGGCGTTGGGAGAGCGTTGGGAGAGCGTTGGGAGAGTGTTGGGAGAGCGTTGGTTGGGAGAGCGCTGGTTGAGAGAGCGCTGGGAGAGCGTTGGGAGGGCGCTGGGAGAGCGTTGGTTGGGAGAGCGCTGGGAGAGTGTTGGGAGAGCGCTGGGAGAGTGTTGGGAGAGCGTTGGGAGAGCGCTGGGAGAGCGCTGGGAGAGGGTTGGGAGAGCGTTGGGAGAGCGTTGGTTGGGAGAGCGCTGGTTGAGAGAGCGCTGGGAGAGCGTTGGGAGGGCGCTGGGAGAGCGTTGGTTGGGAGAGCGCTGGGAGAGCGCTGGGAGAGTGTTGGGAGAGCGTTGGGAGAGCGTTGGGAGAGCGTTGGGAGAGCGTTGGTTGGGAGAGCGTTGGGAGCGCTGGGAGAGGGTTGGGAGAGCGTTGGGAGAGCGCTGGGAGAGCGCTGGGAGAGGGTTGGGAGAGCGCTGGGAGAGCGCTGGGAGAGCGTTGGGAGAGCGCTGGGAGAGCGCTGGGAGAGCGCTGGGAGGGCGTTGGGAGAGCGCTGGGAGAGGGTTGGGAGAGCGTTGGGAGAGCGTTGGTTGGGAGAGCGTTGGGAGAGCGTTGGGAGAGTGTTGGTTGGGAGAGCGTTGGGAGAGCATTGGGAGAGTGTTGGTTGGGAGAGCGTTGGGAGAGCGTTGGTTGGGAGAGCAAGCTGCTGGTAATTACACAGTAGAGCGCCTGATTTGAGGGGAAAATCCCGTCCCTTTCCAGCCTCTTCAGAGACATTAGTGAAAGAGCTGAATGTGCGTTCCTCTCGTCAGAGGAATTATTTTCCTTTATTTGACTTCTTGAGGCACTCATTTCCCTAATCATACTCCATCTTGGAACACAGTCTGTCTTAGATCCATTAATCCCAAATAGACACAAATTTAAGAACTTAACCCTCCCGTTGTCCTCGGGTCACTGACCCGCCACTGTGTTTAACAGCAGAGAAAAATCCCCTAAATGATATTTTTTCAACTTGAAATTTCATGGCTTTTCCTAGATTGACCCCAACATTAGAAAAATGATGCCTTTATTCATATTTCCATGTAAGCTGTACAAAAAATTTACTACTATTGTCTTCGGTCAAAATGACCCGACATTCAAATTGAGTTGAAATCACAGTCACAGATTCAGTTACACACCACAAAAATGGCACTATAGATGAGGCAAGGCAATGCCCAGCTGGGGCAAGTAAGAGGAAGAGGCTGGCCCGCGTTAACCTATTGGGCAACATGGGCTGCAGCCCAGGGCCCTGGCCACTAGGGGGCCTCGGGAATAGCAGATTACTGTAGGCCTACATTCAATTTTTGAATGCAGGTTTATGGTGTTTTGACTGTTACTGTACATTTTGGTCCACTTTCCCACCTGTAGTAGTCCACATTGTCCTGTCGCAACAGTCAGCGTCAGTGAGAGTGTGTTTGTATAGTCTGTTCCCTTTTGCGTAAGGACGGCTTTGTCTCGGGAGCTCGATTCTACAAGTGGAAATCGCCGTCGGTCCAACGCGGTGTGTCGGAGGACTTTCATCTGTTGCAGACAGTCGGTACTCTTTGACGGCTTTTAATACATTACAACGTTCAAAGTTTTCAATTGGAGGTCTCATTCTGTAACATATTCACTATCTACTTCTGATATCCTTTGTCATAGGCCTATTTGTTGAATTTGCGACATGTCTTTATCGTTGCCAGGCCTGGTCGCGTCAATGTGCTTTTACTTTTCCAGTTGAAAATTGTGAACATAGGGCCCCGGGAGGTGTGTTAGCCCTGGGCCCTGCGGAGGCTTAACGCGGCTCTGGGAAGAGGCGTCAGTTCTGCCCACCAAAGAAGGACTGTAAAACACATACTGTGTGCTGCAGGTGTAAGAAATATATCTGCAAAGGCTGGGTACTTGCATACTGCACTACATGTGCTAATTAGTTGACTGAGTTATGTTGTTTGGTTCACATGTTCACATTTTAGTTTTGTATATTTTATTACATTGTTCACTGGCAAAAAAAAAACTAACAAAAAAAACTGACTGGATTCAAAACTACTTTTTGCACATTGCTGCTACTTTCTTAAGCTATAGAAATACTATACAAATATTGCTTACTACCTATACAGTAAAAAATAATACAATTGACAGTGTCATAGAAACGAGTGGTGTCTCCTGAATAAATGCAGTCTTTCTGCCATGTGAAGAGGAAAACTCAGGTATTCACACAATTTGTAGTGAATGACAAGTTGTTTCTTCAGGCAAAATAGATTTGGTGTTTAAAATTCAATTAAACCCATCTAGGCTTTAGTCATGTCCTACACACACACACACACACACACACACACACACACACACACACACAAGGGTAAGAATACATAATGACGAGAACGCGCCGTTCAGCCCATCCAGGCTCCTCATATCCTTATCTTATTTTTCCCCGTGTATTTATTCTTATTTATTCCATATCGAGAGCCTGCAAGCAGCCAGAAGTCACTTCTCAATAACATGCCATGTCTGCAGGGTTTGTTATCTCTCTCTGTTTGGTGTGGAAATATTGGACGTGCATGCAAAATACAGACAACGCTTAGGCAAGCTCCTTTGTCCGAACCTGCAGACTGAACATTTCCATTGAGCCGACTGTCTTATCCACCGCGACACTGACCACATGCAGAACGCTGAGGCAAAGAGCAGGAAAGATACCGAGTTATGACCGATTAGTAAGTGCCGTTGGGTGAACCTACGACATAACGTTGGGTGCTACAGTGCCCTCGGGATGAACGTATAGCGCTATAAGTAGCACAATGGACTTGAGGGTATCGTGCTAAATGTAGCATACATATGTCTGTGTTTCGCCCTGGGTAAATACTCAGAGTTTAGGAGAGGGTAGGGGGGGAGTCTGTCTACATCTCAGTCCCCCAAACACTTGGTCCAGCTGCAATTATGGTGCATCTCTGCTCGTCTCTGGGAGTTTAGTTAGAAGATTTGGATGCATGGACTTTAATTGATTATTGGATTTATATAGCGCTTTTTATCCAAGAAGCTCAAAGCGCTTTTATATTTTTTAGCACAATTATAGAGGGGCAACTCACCTCAACCAGCACCAATGTGCAGCACCCACCTGGGTGAATGCGACGGCAGCCATAGATGTATGTATATATTGTTTTGGTTGTGAATTTGGCCAGGACGCCGGGTTAACACCCTACTCTTTTTTTAAAAGCACCATGCGACCTTTTATGAGCACAGAGAGAAACCTGGGGGTTCCAGTTTTTCCAGTTTTTTTTCCCCAATTTGGTTGCCAATTCAACCCTCTATTTTATTTACATTCACCCTTATTTAGATTCGCCCTTTCTCCGCCACCCGTCTCTGAAGGACAAGCTAATTCCCCAAAGCCAGCGATGATCCTCCTCTGAGACGGAACTCGCCCACCTGCTCTTTTACAGGGACGCCCTTCCGCTCCTCGGCGAGCTCGTGTCGGCTCACCCCCCCGGGGCGGACAGCCAAACTCCCCCTGATCGGGGCTCCCCACCAGGGCCGGTCTGGCACAGACTGGTTTCGAACCGCGACCGTGGTAGGCAGCTCACACTCGTACCGGATGAGTGAATGTTTTTTTGTTTGGCGACTAGCGGGTTGTACAGGGATTCTCTCAGCGTTTTACGGCAAGGCGGTGCCGCCAGAACGAAACACCGTCGCCCGAAAACGGTTCGTTGAAAATCTGAAAAATATCCATAATGCCTTCATTCTTGCCTAGGACCCATTTTGGCCAGCAGAGGGTGCTGTTCGCTCCTCGGCATTGTCGTCTCAATAAAAGGCAATCAACATTTTCCAAAACAAGCACAACGCAACAAACAAAACAAACAAAATTGACAATGGTGCAGCGATGGGATGGAGTGATTGGACAACAAAACGTTCGGGCTACAGCTGCGTGACCTGTTTGGCTGATGTTGACTACCTAACGATAACGTTCCTGCAAAATGTCTGTTCCCCTGCCACCGTTGTTGCCACCTGCCACGGCTGTTCTCTCACACACGAGATGTGTCTTTGCACTGCCAACAAAACGTGTTAAGTTATGAAAGTAAAGTCATTTTTGCGTCCGTCGCAAAACAAAATGTCCTTGAAAACTTTAAATTTGCCATGGAAATGTCATGTAAAATGGAAATTTGATTTGAGTGGGAACCCTGTATAAAGTATATCAACAATTATAGCATATAAACAATTCTGTCTCCCTACATTGTTGTGAAATAAAACGGTAAAACATTTTTTTACATCCACTATTTTAGTTAACCAGCTACCAAGCTAACCATTTTCATATCTGCTGTTTTGTTCATTGTGCTGCTAGCAAGCTTCAGATATTCACTGTTTCTTCATGTGAATTAGCTTATTGTTGTATAGCTAGCAGAGTTCCCTCTTTTGGCTATCAATAGATTGATTTCTCATTTCTCTGAGAGCAGGCTTTGTCTCGCGGGGACCAGGCAGTGGTCCAGCAGCTGGCCACAGAGACTCCTGTGTTCTCATGTTCTCCGTCCCACACAACAATATTCTCAATCTTATCAAATCCAAACCATTGTTTTCTGAATTTCTGTGTGTCAAAGACCCATTGCACACTATGATCTACGTCATTCATAAAACTCACCAGTTATGTAAATCCTACTGTTTCCACACAGCTGTTTTAATCTGTGGGACAGCATTTGCATTTCATCCCTTATGCAGCGGAAATATATTTTCCATGTATGGAGTTTAGTCTAGTTGTTTTTTCATTTTTTGAAAATTAAGCACTTAATATTCCCACAATATTTTCAACATGTACTTGCAAATAACAACGATATCCGGAGAAGACACAGGCATGTGTGTGAAATTAGAAGCACTGTTATACAATATGTAATATGTTATTTTGTCATATGTGAGGCCCTGTGAAGGGAGTGTGTTAGCCGCTATGCTATCTGTGGAGAGAGTGTGTTAGCCGCTATGCTATCTGAGGCCCATAGAGGGAGTGTGTTAGCCGCTATGCTATCTGTGGAGAGAGTGTGTTAGCCGCTATGCTATCTGAGGCCCATAGAGGGAGTGTGTTAGCCGCTATGCTATCTGTGGAGAGAGTGTGTTAGCCGCTATGCTATCTGTGGAGAGAGTGTGTTAGCCGCTATGCTATCTGAGGCCCATAGAGGGAGTGTGTTAGCCGCTATGCTATCTGAGGCCCATAGAGGGAGTGTGTTAGCCGCTATGCTATCTGTAGAGAGAGTATGATAGCCGCTATGCTATCTGTGGAGAGAGTGTGTTAGCCGCTATGCTATCTGTGGAGAGAGTGTGTTAGCCGCTATGCTATCTGTAGAGAGAGTGTGTTAGCCGCTATGCTATCTGTGGAGAGAGTGTGTTAGCCGCTATGCTATCTGTGGAGAGAGTGTGTTAGCCGCTATGCTATCTGTGGAGAGAGTGTGTTAGCCGCTATGCTATCTGTGGAGAGAGTGTGTTAGCCACTATGCTATCTGTGGAGAGAGTGTGTTAGCCGCTATGCTATCTGTAGAGAGAGTGTGTTAGCCGCTATGCTATTTGTAGAGAGAGTGTGTTAGCCGCTATGCTATCTGTGGAGAGAGTGTGTTAGCCGCTATGCTATCTGTGGAGAGAGTGTGTTAGCCGCTATGCTATCTGAAAGTCATGAATTGAAATGAAATTGACCCCCAACCCCCCTTGGTTTCTTAATTAGCTAGTGTACCAGTAGGGTGTACTTTTCCCCCCACGGTAGCTAGCTAGCATGTCATTTTTCCTGTTGATAGCCAGCTAGT
>JAINUG010000373.1:322500-337500 GCA_029706075.1 Aldrovandia affinis | reverse complement strand
ACGCAGACATCTCAACGCTTCCTCCCAAAGATCATAATTAGTGATATACAGACCTGTGTTCCCACAGCGCAGTTGGAGGTTACCAAGCAACTGAGCTCAGGTAACCTAGCAACCTCCCAGGTGTCAGGTGTCAGGGGTATGAGGGGGAGGGTTCCAGGACTTGAGAAGTGAAAATCATGCACAATTTCACACAGATTTTCACTTCTCGAATCTGGGAAACACCCCTCTGGAAGGCTCTGCTCTGTGTGAATGCCTCCTCGCGTTTGGCAGCAGCAGGATGTGAAAGGCCAGTGTGTTTCTGCGCTGTGTTGTAAGAGGGTGTTTGTGGGGCGTTTGGTCTTTCACACGTACATGCTCAGCTGGGGAATTTGCATTATGGTGGGGAAGGGTGTGGTTTGCACGTGGAGAAAATTAAAAGCTTCAGCATTTCCTGTGAAACTGTCAACAACACTTGGTGTGGCTCGTGTATGTTTATATTTACATTTTGTCCTTTAGCAGATGCTCTGATTCCTACATGTAAAATATATTTATTTGATTTAATATAATCATCGCTACACGGGATACCAATTATCAATTACATCTCCGAATTCGTTGATAGGCAGAGCAATCTGGTGGATCAACCTTCATCAAAATATACAACTCAATTAAAATTAACAGCTGCTTTATTCAGTTACAACACTTTGACAAAGAGACAATATTCACCGTCTAATCTACAGATGTAGGTTCAACTCCCTTTCCAAATACTAAACAACACTAAAGGAGGGTTTGAAAATGAATGTTTTTGCTGATTTTAAGTGAAAGGCTGTTGTTAAAGAGCCTAACGGGTAAAGATCGTCTCTCTGACAGAGCGGACGCCCCTCGCTTCGATCTCTACGCCCCAAAGGTCACTCGCCAGCCCAGGAAGGGCGGACTCTTGCTGTGACACACAAAACTGCCTGTAAATAACATTTGGCTGTGTGTTTTAGCAGCGCTCTGCTGAAATCTGTTCAGGATATTGGGCCCAGGTTAAAACTGCTCCAGGGGTGCCGTACTATGGCTGACCCTGCACTCAGACCTCTCTGATGGAATACATATGTATAGTGTGCGTGTGCGTGTGTGTGTGAGAGATGTGAAAATTACCTTGTGTAACATGGCTAATAAAGTCTATTCCTACTCCTACTCCCACTCCCACAGAATGGTGGTGAGGGAATAGTACAGATTTGTCTGTGACTGGAAGAAGTGACCCTCACAAAGTCCCTCGATCTCCTCCCGCTACGATGGACAGCACTCATGTTTCTTTCCCTGGATTTGTACCATTTATGTGAAAATCGCAGCTCAGCATCCACTGATCCAGTTGTTCTTTATCTGTGTTCATGGTCCTATAAACAAACTGTCAGCTGTGCCATTAATCATTTAGATTTACTCACACATTTAATTAAACCTGCAGGCTAGGGATGCAAGTAATCAGGGATGCAAACCAGTTTTTAAAGCGATCAGTGAAACTTTGTTTCTGTAAAACACTATTTACAAACAGGCTGTCAGGCAATGCTAAAAACATAATCAGTCTCAAACAATCGTGATTAACGCATTCTCTGATGTTCTCAGGCGTGTTGGGCTGTGTTAAACGTGCACTGAACATCTGCGTCTCAAGACGCTGGCACAGTAACACTGGAAGGAACATGTTTTTAAACTGTGTGCTCTCCCAAGAATCAAAGTCCCACGCAACCCAGATATGCATAAATAGAGGTCCCATTATTCTGAATATAACATTTTCATAATGTTTTTGCTCTTTAAGAAGGAATAATGACAACAGGAAAGTGCGTTCATTAAACTAATACGCTTATATTTTAAACATTATTTTCAAATGTTTTTTTTTTTCTGGGTCTAAACTAACCGTTTGTTTTGTACGGACAGAAGTTTTCTGTTCATTTGGCTTCATGGTGAGCTTCACAATGTGAACACTAGATGGCAGCATTCACCCAAAAACGGTGTTTTTCTCTCTGGTGCAGGCGTAGACTCCTTTTACTGGGTCCCAGGTGTGCAGTGGAACAAGCAGGTTCTGGATATTAATATTATTGATGAAATACTGTGTGCAGTTCTGGGCACCGCACTACAAGAAAGATATAGAAGCTCTTGAAAAAGTCCAAAGAAGGGCAACTAAACTGATACCTGGTATGAAAGGTAAAAGTTATGAGGATAGACTTAAGGCACTCAATCTATTTAAGCTTAGCAAACGGAGACTTAGGGGGATTTGATTGAGGTTTTGAAATTCCTAAAAGGGATTGACATAGTGAATTACGAAAGATTTTTTAAGATAAATGGGGTCAGCAGAACAAGAGGCCACAGGTGGAAATTAGTTAAAGGCAAATTCCGCACAGATATTAGGACGTTTTTCTTTACACAGAGAGTTGTTAATGCCTGGAACAGCTTACCAGGTTGTGTAGTAGAGGCAGAAACACTTGGGCTATTCAAGTCCAGGCTAGATGCAGTACTAGATACTCTTTAGATTAGGACATGATGAGCCTAGATGGGCCGAACGGCCCGTTCTCCTCATTATGTATTCTTATGTTCTTAATTATCGATGAGTGTATTGATTTTGTTTTCCATAAATATGCGTGCATAGATTGCGCCCGCCTGTAAAAGTACCTGTGTTTGGTGATAAGCCCATCCCTGTCCCTGTTGATCTCTCAATTATTTAATACATTTACATTTTACATTTTAGGCATTTAGCAGACACTCTTATCCAGAGTGACTTATACAGTTTACATTTCTTTACATACAATCCATTTATACAGCTGGATATTTACTGAAGCAATTCAGGTTAAGTGGTACAACAGCAGTGCCCCCACCTGGGATTTAAACCAGCAACCTCTGAGTTACAAGCCCAGCTCCCTAACCATTACACTACACTGCCGACTGCAGTGTAATCACACATCTCTTAAAGGTGATGGGAAATACTTCAGAAGCAGAAATCGAAAGCTATCACCTTTTTTACCCAATGGATTAAAAGCCCTCAGTTTACTGTCTGAGAACAAGAATATTAATTGTAATGTTAAATGAGTTAATACAGAGTGCCACAGCAGTCTCCACAGTGCTGGGGCTGTTTCATGTTTCCTGGGACCCCAGTGTGACAGGTCTCATCGATGGTGCTCAAATGTGGCTGAGATTTCTTTCACTGCTGGAAAGGGACCACATGAGAAATGTTCTATTGTTGACCACAGGGGGGCGATGTTGCTCAAATATGGTAGATGCATACATTTTTGATCTCTTTGCTTCTCAGATTTTTCCACCAGGAATACAATTACATACGAATTCTCTTACTTATAGGTTTATTCTTGTGTTTATCCACAAGCACAGACAATTCCCCCAGAATCTAATCATTGTGCTGTGGGTGAATGGGGTTTTGTATGAATGGCTGTGTCCTAAATGTGAAACGTGAATGTCCTATTCCTTTGTTTCCTTGCTCCGGTTCTGCCCTTGTTTGTTTTCTTAGGAGCCGAGTCTAAACGTTCTCTTTGATTCTGACTGAGAGCCGCCAGCATACATTTTGAATGGCTCTAATTTTTTAAAACACTTTTGTGGTTTTTATTTTTTTGTACTTCCCATGAATGTGGTGCTGGAATGTGACGTTTTGTGACATTCTGTATGTTACTCATCAGTCTCCAAGGTGCTCATTTCTGTTTGAGGCTGGTGATCATGTCCTTCTGACACCCAGCTGAAAAATGGCCCTATGAGATGTAAACATACAGCAGTAGTGATCTGGCTTCATTGTGATATGAGTTACATTCGAACCTCATGTTGTTGCACTGACATTGTGAATGCCCTAATGTTCCCCCACGCCTTACGATGCCCTCGAGCTGGCGTACAGTGATGGGTGTGGGTGGCAGTGCAGTATCGTGGTTAGTATGTGTATATATATATATATATAGGGGTGTAATGGTACACGTATTGGTACCGAATGGTTTGGTACAAGACTTTGGGTCCGGTACGCGCTGTGAACCGAATGAATGCAATCTTGCTTTAACCACTAACGCACATGCAGAACTTTTTTTTGTGTGCGGTTGCAGCAGTATTGACGGACAGTTTTTTTTATTTAAGAAAGAAAGAAAGATATGTGCCTTACTTTGTTCAGTAAATTATGGCCAATTAGCCACTGTTTACAAAGTTCATAATAAATGAAAAGCTATTTTATGTTTCTTTTCCCCCGCTGTACTGAAAACGTACCGAACCGTGACTTTAAAACCGAGGTGCGTACCGAACCGTGATTTCTGTGTACCGTTACACTCCTAGGGGTTAGGGAACAGGCCTTGTGACCTAAAGGTTGCAGATTAGATTCCGATGTGGGGTCATTGTACCCTTGAGCCAAAGGCGCTTAACCTGAGTTTCCTCAGTAAATATCCGGCTGTGTGCATGTAAACAAATGTAAACTGTGTGGGTCTTTCTCTGATTGCATCGGAACACTGTGTGCGGTTCTGTAATTGACGGGTAAACTTACTGGATCTCTTTCTCTCACTGAGGAGACACAGTGGGCGTCCGTTGTGCTGTCTGAGTCACTAACGGGGACAGGTCTGCCGTTTTGAACTTCGAACCCGTGTCCTCATGCTCTGCACATGGTCAGCCAGCTGGACTAAAGACCAGGGTCTCCAGCCAAGGGAACTAACACACTCTTATTGCTTCTCCAGGGGTGACATCACATCCTGTAGTGCAGGCTCACGTGTTAACTCAGGCCTCTGACCTCAAAGACCAACGTTAGGTCCGTCATCACTGTCCATCAAAGGCATTATGCACAAATTTAATGCAATACATGACACAATTATCACAGACACTGAAGGGCCGTTTTATTTGAAGTGTAGTTTGTATTGAGCTGGTTGCTGATTGTGATCCTGCTGTAATAGTGTTTTAATAATGCATGAGAGGACAGATTTAGCGCTGTTCCCTGCACACATGCTGCTACTGTACACAGGAGGTCATTCATTATCAGTGGACCCTTAAAACCTGCCCTGGACACTTCCCCTCCGCACGTCCAAAGGATTAGGATTTCTCTGTAACCTCTTTTCCTGTGACATCATAAGTATAACTGTGTATTCTGCAGGTTGTGATATTTCCTAGTCATTCATTGATTGATCTATCGATGCTCATCAAGGGACTGGTGTTGGAAATGAGCTTCGGCTGCATACACACGTACAGTGCATCGGGCACTGCTTCTGCGGCTGTCAGTGTTCTCTGTGTTTGTCCCTTACAAATACACGAATAAATAAATAAATGTGTGAATCGTAGGCCACTGCGTGTAGCAGACAGCAGGTTTTAAACACTTCCCTCTGCACTTCCAAAGAATCAGGATTTCTCGGTAACCTCTTCGTGTGTCATAAACATAACTGTATTCTGCAGGTTGTGATATTTCCTGGTCTCTGGTGTGTGTGTGGCAGACAGCAGGTTTAAACTTTAAATCTCCACTACTCCCTGTGCCCTCGGGCCGTACCTGATGAAAGTCCCTGGGCTTGGAGGTATTAGTGTCTGTGTGACACGGCCCCCCGTGCCCCGGAGGCAGGTGTACGATATCACAGAGCGTCTTGTTGTGCTGAAACCCCCCTCCTCCTCCTCCTGTGACAGTTCTGTAGAAATGGGCACATCCAGCGGGCTGCACTTCCTGTCCTAGTTTTCAGCACAACATTCTCCTCCTCTTTGAGAGTCAACTCCCCTGCGAGCTCCAAGTAAACACGCTGAAATGTGTTTATTTATTTTATTTTAGGAGCGTGTCATTAACAGCAGCTCCCCCCTGCCCCCCTCCCTGTGTGATGATGACACAGAACCTCTGTCCTGTGGGGGTTCTCAGACCGCAGGCTTTGAGGAAACCCCTCTCCTGCAGTAAACAGGTGTAGTACAGTCTGCACACTGGTGTGTACGTCGCTGAAGCACTTCTATAGTCCCTCAGCCCCACGGTGTGAATTGAACCCCAGCAACCTTGGCATGTGTCCAGTGCCGAACGCCAACCCACTGCCAGCTACAGCTCCATCCACAGAGCTCTGCAGTGCCATGCTCTTTCGGCGTGTGTGACCCTGCGTTTGGGCGTGTGTGACCCTGCGTGTGTGACCCTGCGTGTGTGACCCTGTGTGTGTGACCCTGCGTTTGGGCGTGTGTGACCCTGCGTGTGTGACCCTGTGTGTGACCCTGCGTTTGGGCGTGTGTGACCCTGCGTGTGTGACCCTGCGTGTGTGACCCTGCGTTTGGGCGTGTGTGACCCTGCGTGTGTGACCCTGCGTGTGTGACCCTGCGTTTGGGCGTGTGTGACCCTGTGTGTGACCCTGTGTGTGTGACCCTGCGTTTGGGCGTGTGTGACCCTGTGTGTGTGACCCTGTGTGTGTGACCCTGCGTTTGGGCGTGTGTGACCCTGCGTGTGTGACCCTGTGTGTGTGACCCTGCGTTACGGCGTGTGTGACCCTGTGTGTGTGACCCTGTGTGTGTGACCCTGCGTTTGGGCGTGTGTGACCCTGCGTGTGTGACCCTGTGTGTGTGACCCTGCGTTTGGGCGTGTGTGACCCTGCGTGTGTGACCCTGTGTGTGTGACCCTGTGTGTGTGACCCTGTGTGTGTGACCCTGCGTTTGGGCGTGTGTGACCCTGCGTGTGTGACCCTGCGTGTGTGACCCTGCGTTTGGGCGTGTGTGACCCTGCGTGTGTGACCCTGTGTGTGTGACCCTGCGTTACGGCGTGTGTGACCCTGTGTGTGTGACCCTGCGTTTCGGGGTGTGTGACCCTGCGTGTGTGACCCTGCGCCCTGTGAGTGTAGGCCACCAGACCTGTCCAGCGTTCTTCTTAAATTTTGTTTCAGATTTTTCCCCGTTCTTCTCTCCAGTTTGGAAGCCAATTATACCCTCTATTTATTTAGATTAACCCTCCCCCCCACAAACTCACCGCCCGTCTCTACAGGGCAAGCTACTCTCTGAGGCCGGCGATGATCCGCCTCCTTCGAGACGAAACTCACCGACCCCCTTTCCGGAGACAGCCTTACGTGCTTCATGGCGAGTTAATGCCGACCCCCCTCCCTCAGGAGCGGACAGCCAAAAGCCCCGGCCCCCGATCGGGGCTGACGGCCAGGCCCGGTCTGGTAGAGATGGGTTTCAAACCGCGTCCCTGACCGGCAGCGCACACTCGTGCAGGACCAGCCAGATGTGGGTGCGTTAGACCGCTACGCTATCCAACAGCCCCTACCCAGCGTTCTTACACATGACCCTTTGCACACACGCCATTAATGGATGAATCTGTGTTCTAGCCTCTGATTTGCATACACTTATGTATGTACCTTATTTCCCCAGATGTTTCCATTTTCTTGGTCACTACCTGCATGACCACATGATGTACTTCATTTGACATCTTAAGCATTTAGCAGACGCTCTTATCCAGAGCCACTTACAAGATATGCATTACATGGTAGGAACAATCACAGTTTGCGCAAGAGATCAGTGCAGTAATACAGCGATAGACTTGATCATACCTGTAAGTACTGTGTCTTTTTCACACAAATGGCATTTTTTGTGTTATGTTTGGAGTTCCGTTCTCTTCACCAGAAAGAAGGAACCCGTTTGAGAATCAAACGCACTCTGTTGCGTCTCCTGCTGAAAGAGCAGTATCTTAACCCTGAGTCCTATCCCTGCAATCAGACTGCAGACATCCTCCGATCAGATGCCTGTAATGAGGTGTTTCACAAAGGCCGGGTTTCAGTGCTGTGACCTCCTCAGATTGAGCCTTTTTGATTCCAGATGTCAGACACAACCTCATTACCCAGACTGCACCTGACCTTTAACCTGCCGCCCGGATTCGTTTACAAACGCGCTCTGCACTGACAGGACCCGTGTGTGTGTGTGTGTGTGTGTGTGTGTGTGTGTGTGTGTGTGTGTGTGTGTGTGTGTGTGTGTGTGTGTGTGTGTGTGTGTGTGTGTGTGTGTGTGTGTGTGTGTGTGTGTGTGTGTGTGTGTGTGTGTGTGTGACCCTGTGTGTGAGTGTATGTGTGTGTAAGAGAGAGAAGACCCTGTGAGTGTGTGTGTGGGGGATACCCCTCTGGGCACAGGGACTGCACGATGGCCCTTCGTTTATTCCGGTCGTTTTTGCCGTTCTGATGTAAACAGCGTAAGCCATCCCAGCTTTGTTTATCTTCTCCTCGTTCGTCTTGTGACCCGGCGGGCTCATAATCGCTGAGTGAGTGTTTTTCCGTGTTCGTGTCGTAGAGACGGTCCCAGCGAGCAGCGCCACAACACTGGGCCCATTGTCCGCTGAGGTCACACAAACGGTGCATCATCTTCTTTTCCCCAAACACAAGATCCCATTAAGTTAAGACGCCTGTAATGTTTTGGCGTTTGATCGTTGCTGAAAGTGGTCGTGGATTCTCCTGCTCTGACCTTCGAGCCTGAACCCTACTTGCCTTTAAATGATTTCTGTGTGAATTTCCCTTTAAATGATTTCTGTGTGAGTTTGAGTTTGACGTTGTCAGAGTGGCAATGCATTCCACCAGCGTTACTAGACTAGATGAACACAACAAAACCCATATTTTACCCACATAAATCATATACATATTTTTCCTGAGAAAACCCACGATGTATAAAACTGCTGCCAAAAGCATGATTGATCAAAGTAGTTGTCATTATACAGTGCCCATCGGAAAGATTTATACCGCAAAATAATAATAATAATTATAAAATTATAAAATAATAATTTACACAGAGGGGGAGGAAATATTAGGCTACTTGTTAAACAAAATCTTTTTCTCTGAGGAATTGTATTGGTATAAAAGTATATATTTTGAGCGTAGAATCTCATCACCTGTGTGGTTTATTTTATACAGCCTTTGTTGCCCATCTTTCTGGAGGGTGTGGTGGAGGATGGTGTGCAGGAGAACCGTGTTTCTGACCTATGAAACGACAGATTACTCCTGTAATGTTTCACTCCATTTGTCATCACATCATTATAAATGTTTGAAATGGACATTTTGGGCTGGCCTGTTTTAGAGCTCTTTTAAAGAGCTCTTTTTTATGTGTGTTTTGATCGGCCCTGATCGTCTGTGTTCCTGTCGATCACAGTGCCAGTTTTGCTGTTCCAGGTTTTTAGATGCAGTGTGTTCTCACATGTTCCGTTAACGTTCTCATGCGTTCCGTTAATGTTCTCACGCGTTCCGTTAACGTTCTCACGCGTTCCGTTAAGCCCTGACATAAGACCGTATGCACGCTGGCGTTTGGACCCACGTTAAAGGCTACATTTTTACAGTAGTGGCTCGCAAACTGTGTTCGCTCATGAAGTGCTCAGAAAGTTTAGGAAGCCCTTGTTTGTGGAGCATAGAGAGCCAGTGCTGGGGCAAGAGGAGTCCCAGTGGGGTAAGAGGGGCCCCAGTGGGGCAAGAGGGGCCCCAGTGGGGTAAGAGGGGTAAGAGGGGCCCCAGTGGGGCAAGAGGGGCCCCAGTGGAGCAGACGTTACCGGTCCAGACCTCCCTGAAACACCCCAGGGCTCCCAGTCCAGTGTATAAACCACCACCGTACTCTAAGACATGTACTGAAGCTTTTAATAAATAACAATGTCAACGTCAACAACAACAACAACAACAACAAAAGCTTGGTTTCTGTTTTGTATATTTATATATATATATATTTAGTTTTTGACTGTATAAACTATAAATATGACATGCAGTCCTCATAACTTAAAACAACCAATAATTTACAGAGTGAGGTAGGGTGGGGGCGGGGGTGGGGGTGGGGGCGGGGACAGGGGGGCAGTAAGGCGGGTGTGGCTGTTTGGGGAGGTGGAGTTGAGGGTGTGGGTAGGTGGGGGCTGTTTGAGGGGGTGGTTTGTGGGGGCTGGTTCGGTGGCGTGGGGGTTGGTTTGGTGCATGGGGGGCTGGTTTGGTGCGTTGGTTTGGTGGGGGCTGGTTTGGTGCGCTGGTTCGTGGGGGGCTGGGGGGGGTGGTGGTGGGGGCTGGTTTGGGGTGCGTGGGGGCTGGTGCATGGGGGCTGGTTTGGTGCGTGGGGGCGCTGGTTTGGTGTGGGGGGGTTGGTTCGGGCTGGTTTGTGGGGGCTGGTTTGTGGGGGCTGGTTTGTGGGGGGGGGTTTGTTCTGGTTTGTGGGGGCTGGTTTGTGGGGGGGCTGGTTTGTGGGGGGTCAGTGCCTCCAGGACTTGCGGCTCAGCACACAGCCGCAGGCCGCGTTGATGCGGATGTAGCGGAAGGCCACGCGGTTGTTGAAGGAGGTGAGCGCCTGGACGAAGGTGTGCGTGTTGGTGCAGTACGAGTTCCAGTGCCGGCTGTCGATGCCGCGGCAGCCGCTGGCGGACGGACTGAGGGTGGCGGAGCGGCACGTGGTCTCGAAGAACAGCTGCTTCTTGATCTGGTTGTTGATGTTGATCTCGGAGAGCACGGTCACCTCGTGGCCCTTGATGTCCGTCGCCCGCGTCTTGTTCTTCACCCAGTTACTGACGCTGTCGCACACGGCGTACTCCCCGCGGTGCAGCGACTGGCTGGCCCGCCGTCTGACCCGCCCCGGCCCCGCCCCGCCCCGCCCCCGGCCCCGGCCCCGCCCCGCCCCCTGCTCCGGCTCCGGGTCCGAGTCCGGCGGCTGGGCGCTGAACAGCACCCGCGGTGAGCGGTAGCGCCTCTTGTTGAAGAGTTTGGGGTCCACGGTGGGGATGGAGCGCGCGTGTGTGTGTGTGTGTGCGTCCTCCCTCTGCCGGCCCCCCCGGGCGGCCCCGCCCATCTTCTGCACAGCCTGGACGCTGATCAGGAAGAGCAAGACCAGCGTCGACGACCTCATGGGCACACGTCCTGCAGACGGGGGGAGAGCGTTAGTGCAGCCGGACATACACAACCTGGCCCACGCCCTAGCAACGGGGCAGGAGACCGCTTACACGCCCTAGCAACGGGGCAGACGTGTTTACATTTACATCCGGACATTTAGCTCTTATCCAGAATAACTTACACAGCTTACTTTTGCTTATCTTTTTTATGACAGGGTCCTCTCTCTCACTCTCACACACACACACACACACACACACACACACACACACACACACACACACACACACACACACACACACACACACACACACACACACACACACACACACACACACACACACACACACACACACACACCCACAGGGTCCTCACACACACACACACACACACACACACACACACAGGTGCCACAGCAGCACTGTTATCTGGGAAATAATGTCCTTCATGGAAACGTTGAGATGACGATCTCAGCCCTGTGTGGTGAAGCTGTCGTTCAGCTGTGCCTGCGTGTGGGAGGAAAACAAGGCTCTTGGAGTTCCTTTATGACAGAGACATTTTGCTCTTAGCGTAGAGCATTTATGACTGCTATTGTTTGCCACTGAGTCACAGAGTTAGTCACAAAATTAGGATGAAAGACCAAACCTCCCAACTGTTAATTGAGTCTCTGCAAACAGGAAAAATACTTCAGTGGAAAATGTGTTCCTCAATAAGCATTTATTTTGAAAGAAATTCAGAAGAATTTTCCTTTAACCCGTAAATAGATATATGATATAGGCACTGGCAATCGGCTATCCTAACAGGTAAATCAACACATGCATGCTATGTGTTTTACAGGACTCTTCAAAGCACTTCGTTAGCACGCGCACACTAACACACGCTTGCACATACACACACACACATGCTCATGGATACACACACACACACGCTTGCACACACACACACGCACATGCTCATGGATACACACACACACACGCTTGCACATACACACACGTACATGCTCATGGATACACACACACACACACACACACGTGCATGCACACACACGCCCATACACAATCAAAAACAAGCACTTGCACTCTCACACAAACACGCACACACACACACACACACACACACACACACACACACGTTACTTCTAAATCTAGTTTGTTTGGACTGAACTGAGGAATGTGAGGATGGACACAGTGTGGACAATATGTCTAATGACTACAGGGATGACTTCAAATCAACTAATATACCATCCCACCCCTAACCCTAACCCTAACCCTAAATGACAACTCATTGTGCTGTGAGCTGAAGAGAAGCTCTCCAACTACATATCATTCAAATAAAATAATGAACAAAATGCTCTAGATCCCATTTGATTTGCAACACACCGTTTTGCACAGATTTGGCCTTTGTGCTCACAGAAGTTCAGGGGATAACATCCCAATCCAAGGCTCAGTCAAAGTACATTTAGGGGAAGATAAAACATGGTCAAGTAGTCTCTGTTGTAGAAAATGACTTGCTCTTTTAAAAATGAAAATTGAAAATATTCTTAAACTACTACTATCTGTCATTTTTATAGCCATTCCTGGAAGGAAGTTTTCTAGTTTCCGTCATATTGGCCTGGTTCAGTTTTTAAATCTAAACCACTACATTGCTTCTGTAACTGCCTCCATGTGCAGGGTATTCTTTCATTAAGAAAGTAATAAATCTAGTGATCTTCCAGGCTGTTAAAATGGTGTTAATTAGGGGTGTAATGGCACATGAAAATCACAGTTTGGGACGTTTTCGGTACAGCGAAAAAACCATAAAATGTATTATGAACTTTCTAAACAGTGGCTAATTGGCCATAATTAACTGAACAAAGTGAGGCACATATCTTTCTTTCTTAATGAAAAATGTCCGTCAATACTGCTGCAACCGCATCCAAAAATGTTCTGCAGGTGCGTTAGTGGTTAAAGCAAGAATGTATTCGTTGAGTTCACAGCGCGTACCGAACCCAAAGTCCTGTACCGAACAGTTTGGTACCAATACATGTACCGTTTCAACCCCTAGTGTGAATAATAGTTTTAAAAAGCAATGTTCAGATTTCAAAGGATAAAGTTATCTAATTTGTAAAGGTTCATGATTGATTGATGACTTGACTGCCATTATTAACGTGCAGCTTTAATGTCTGCCTGTGGAAGAGTGAAAGATTCTGAGGCGATGTTGCCTGATCTCACAACCTGCTAATCCTGCTAAATGTTCACATGCAGAAGGAAACCAGAGAACTGAGGGAAGACAGGGTATAATGGAGTAGTGTAATGGCAGCAGTGTAGTGTAATGGTTTGTAACTCAGAGGTTGCTGGTTCAATCCCCAGGTGGGGCACTGCTGTTGTACCCTTGAGCTAAAGGTACTTAACCTGAATTGCTTCAGTAAAATATCCAGCTGTATAAATGGATTGTATGTAAAGAAATGTAAACTGTGTAAGTCGCTCTGGATAAGAGCGTCTGCTAAATGCCTAAAATGTAAATGTAGACAACTGTTCTCACTCCTGCAGCAAGGGGGCGATCATTAGTGTTTCCCCAAAGACCCGCGTGAGCCAGGGGAGCTCTGTTGACTCCGTCTCCGTGGAAACCGACTCCTTCCGTAATTTCCTTGGCGTGCCAAAGCACGCGCCGGATTGGAAACGGTTCACGGATACGGCAAAGCAGCTGCCCACAAGAACATCCTTTTCTAATCACAACATGACATCACAATATACAAACACACCCTTCCAAAAAAACTGTGACTCTCTCCCACTTATACTTAGCATGTAGTTGCATGTATTTAAAAAACATATATATTTGTAATTTTTTCCTATTTTTTCCACATTTGTTAGCCAATTATACCCTCTATTTATTTAGATTCGCCCTCCCCCCACAAACTCACCACCCGTCTCTGCAGGTCAAGCTAATTCCCCAATGCCAGCGATGATCTGCCTCCTCCGAGACGGACCTAGCCCTCCTACTTCTGGAGACCCTTTGCGAGTTCATGCTGGCTGTGGCAAGTTCATGCTCAGGCTGTGTGTTCTCAGTGGCTCAGTAGGTAGAGCGTGGTTCTGTGTGTCTCAGTAGGTAGAGTGTGGTTCTGTGTGTCTCAGTAGGTAGAGCGTGGTTCTGTGTGGCTCAGTAGGTAGAGCGTTGTTCTGTGTGGCTCAGTAGGTAGAGTGTGGTTCTGTGTGGCTCAGTAGGTAGAGCGTGGTTCTGTGTGGCTCAGTAGGTAGAGCGTGGTTCTGTGTGTCTCAGTAGGTGGTTCTGTGGTTCTGTTCTGTGGCTCAGTAGGTAGAGCGTGGTTCTGTGTGGCTCAGTAGGTAGAGCATGGTTCTGTGTGGCTTCTGGTTCTGTGGCTCAGTAGGTAGAGCGTGGTTCTGTGTGTCTCAGTAGGTAGAGCGTGGTTTTGGCAATGCTTAGGTTGTGGGTTCATTTCCCACTGGGGCCACATGTACTGAAAAATGTATGCATTCATTACTGTAAGTGGCTTTGGATAAAAGCGTCTGCTAAATGGCACATATATATATTATATTAACATGAGCACTGATAAAGAACAGCTGGATCACTGGATGCTTAGCTGTGATTTTCATATGAATGCTACAAAAAACAGGACTGCTGTCCATCGTCAAGGGAGCAGAGCGAGGGTCACTTCCTCCAATCCGTACAATTCTCTCTATTCTTCTAGCCGTACTGTGGGAGTGAGAGGAGGAATAGGAATATACTTTATTAGCCAAGTTACACAAGGTAATTGGAATTTGTCTCTTCGCATATCTCTCCGAGATACACACACACACCCAGACCCAGGCCACATGCACTCCATCAGAGAGGTCCGATCGCAGGGTCAGCCATAGTACGGCGCCCCTGGAGCAGTTTTAGGGGTTCAGTGCCTTGCTCAGGGGCGCCTCGGCAGTGCCCCAGGAAGTGAACTAGCCTCCCTCCGGTTTCCAGTTCATAGTTTTTTTGTTTGGCCTTCCGTGTCACTAACCACTGAGCCACTGCCGCCCCTGTTCTACTGTCCACCTGCCTGTTTGATTGTTCTGTTTGACCGGCCATTTTTGCAGCTTGGTAATGATATCAAAGGACCGAGTTCTCTTTGTGATTATCACGGGGCAGACATGGAATGAGGTTTTTATTTTTTTCCTGGTGGGCCAGCAACACTGGAGAACGCTTTGAGTTGAACAGAAACTCTGTAACGTGTGAAAAGTACAGTTCAGAGCGCACATTAGCTCATGCTCAGCGTGCTGAGTTCAAGCCC
>JAINUG010000373.1:290000-317500 GCA_029706075.1 Aldrovandia affinis | reverse complement strand
AATGCAACTCTGGACGAAAATAAATGTTGTGACATTGCAGAAGCTTATCGAAACGATGCCACGGCGAATGCCTGCCGTGATCAAAGCTAAAGGCGGTCCAACTAAATATTAGAGTGTGTGACTTTTTTTTTGGACGGGCAGTGTATTTACCTTTTGGACACTCACATCAGTACATTGTGAAATGATGGATTTTGGTTGGGAGTAATCCTTTAATCATTTAACGGCACTGTTCGCCAACTCGATAACATCAGAAAATATCTGTGAACCTAAAGTGCCAAGAAAACAGCAACATCTGGAACAAAAAATAAAAAATGTCTCCAGAAATATTGATTAACTTTATTGAAAACAGACAAAATACATTATAGAATAAAAACAACACAAACATTAATTGCAGAAACTGGCAGCTGCTCTTCTCAGCCTGTTTAACGACCTCACTTCACCTCCTGTGATACCCTCACCTCGCCTTAGGGGGAAATGATCACAGCAAACCTGGAACCTGGACCTGGCCACAGGTGTTACTTTGACATTACCAGGCATTGAAAACATTGAGGGCCCTCTTATCCAAAGTGACTTACAGTAGTGAATGTATAGATTTTTCAGTGCATGTGGCCCCAATGGGAATCAAACCCACAACCTAAGCGTTGTCAGCGCCACGCTCTACCTACTGAGACACACAGAACCACACTCTACCTACTGAGCCACACAGAACCACGCTCTACCTACTGAGACACACAGAGCCATGCTCTACCTACTGAGCCACACAGAACCATGCTCTACCTACTGAGACACACAGAACCACGCTCTACCTACTGAGTCACACAGAACCACGCTCTACCTACTGAGCCACACAGAACCATGCTCTACCTACTGAGCCACACAGAACCACGCTCTACCTACTGAGACACACAGAACCATGCTCCCCCTACTGAGTCACACAGAACCATGCTCCCCCTACTGAGACACACAGAACCATGCTCCCCCTACTGAGTCACACAGAACCATGCTCTACCTACTGAGCCACACAGAACCATGCTCTACCTACTGAGACACACAGAACCACACTCTACCTACTGTGACACACAGAACCACGCTCTACCTACTGAGACACACAGAACCACGCTCTACCTACTGAGCCACACAGAACCACGCTCTACCTACTGAGCCACACAGAACCACGCTCTACCTACTGAGCCACACAGAACCACGCTCTACCTACTGAGACACACAGAACCATGCTCTACCTACTGAGACACACAGAACCACACAACACAGGGTCTCTTAAAAACAGGGTCTCATTGTGTGATGTATGAATGGTCATGAAATTATTCAGTATTCTCTACTGATACTGATTCATCTTTTGAAGGTCATTTGAGCCCGGCTTAGAAGACGTTTAAAGATAGACTGAACTTTGTTCTTGGTTCTCACAATCATTTATTTACTTGAAGAAAATCCCACTTTGGACCTGATGTATCCCTGACAGACACATGACATCGAACACTTTCTCTTTATGATATATATTCACCTCAAAAGCTTTCCTTTGAAATGTCGTTCTCAAAAATGTGTGTCACCGGATAATTTGAGGAGGACTCAAAGCTGAACGTTGAGTCGGCGTTTACAAGAAGCCTTCTGGGGGCGACAGAAACATTGAGATTTCAGGAACGAGCCACGGATTTAAAACGTGATGCATTGAGCTCATTTTTAGAATGACAGTTTGTAAATACAGTAATAAATGGTATTGTGCGGGTTCTGCGGAGGCAGAACGGATTTTCAATTGCATACTGGCTTAAGAAATAACAACATAAGAATACATAATGAGGAGAACGGGCCGTTCAGTCCATCTAGGCTCGTCATGTCCTAATCTAAAGAATATCTAGTATTGCATCTAGCCTGGACTTGAATAGCCCAAGTGTTTCTGCCTCTACTACCTGACCTGGCAAGCTGTTCCAGGCATTGACAACTGTGTAAAGAGAAACCTTCTAATAGTTTGCAGTTTTTTAGCTTGGCACCCTATAATTCAGTCAAACTCCTCTTCGTGTCTCCATATCCTCTGGAGTTGAGCACAACACGTTGACTGGCTGTGATTAAGTGGTGATTAATTGAACAAAGACGAACCAGTCATACTAAGGATGTCGTACTTAACAAACTCAATGAATTAGACCACCACATTCCGACAATGTTAGACACATGAACACAGTTTTTTATACCTAAACAGATGCGTGCAGCAATCTTCACTTGTTGAACATTACACAGATTATTTTGTGCAAACCAACCGTAGTTTGTACAAACTGCATGTTTCAGAACACAGTGTCCATCCATGACAGAAGGCCAGATTAAACAAAGCTTACATTTAAGTGTCAAAGCATCATATTTCTAACTAATGTGGATATTAAAAAAGTTGATTTGACGAGGAAATATTAAGAAAACACGTCAGTAGCCAAGAACATCACTCTGTGAATGGACCACACGGATGTGTGAGGCTTGGGGTATTGCTATGGGCTAGCTCCAGGAGGAGGCTGTGTTGGCATCTTGCTGCTCCAGGACTGAACGGCACTCTGGGTAATTACTGACCGTCCTCCTGGGGTCCGGGCCTCAGTCTGCACTGGCACGGTCCAGAGTCAGATCCAAGCTGTGTGGTCCATTCCCACACTAGAACCGTGTCTGAACAGCATGAGTCACCCAGCAGCCCCTGGACTTGAAAGTGTTGACCTTGGTGAAAACAATGAAACGCCAGGGTTTGTTTTGGGGGGAGCGCAGATGGCCAAAAATGCACTTAAACATGGCTTCACATGAACCCAAACTGCACCGCAGTGGAAAACCCGACAGACACCGGGTTCTGAGAATGTCACCTTGGTGAAACCCCGAGCATTTTCAAACATGAAGTCATACTTTGGAAATTTTATACAAAATTATTTTTCCCCATTTTTCTCCCACGAAATCATGCTGGCTTCCCCCCCCCTCCCATGGGGTGGACAGCAAACCGCCACCCCTGATTGGGCCTCCAGCCCAGAGCGGCTCAAACCCCAACCTGTGCTCCGGGCGTGTGCCTTTACCACTGCTCCACCCAGGGCCCCCGAGGTCATAGTTTATATTGGGCCATGGGGACTGATCACCCTAGTGCGCATGTACCTGAGAGGCTGCTAAACAGGGCTGCATCACACGGACTTACACCATTAACACCAGCCTTTTGCAGTGAACCTGTATCACGACTGCATCTGATCAACAGGCCCCACGTTCTGCCTCTTCATACAGGCCTCAGAGCAGGGGGTTAAACTAATTACTGTGCTGATTATATACATGCCATTTAGCAGACACTTTTATCCAAAGAGACTTCCAGTATTGTATGCGTACATTTTTCAGTATATGTGGCCCCAATGGGAATCGAACCCACAACCTACGCCGTGCTCTACCTACTGAGCCACACGGAACCATGCTCTACCTACTGAGATGGACAGAACCACGCTCTACCTACTGAGATGCACAGAACCACGCTCTACCTACTGAGCCACACAGAACCACGCTCTACCTACTGAGCCACACAGAACCACGCTCTACCTACTGAACCACACAGAACCACGCTCTACCTACTGAGCCACACAGAACCACGCTCTACCCACTGAGCCACACAGAACCATGCTCTACCTACTGAGACACACAGAACCATGCTCTACCTACTGAGACACACAGAACCACACTCTACCTACTGAGCCGCACAGAACCACGCTCTACCTACTGAGACACATAGAACATAATTACATTTAACATTTTAGGCATTTAGCAGACGCTCTTATCCAGAGCGACTTACACAGTTTACATTTCTTTACATACAGTCCATTTATACAGCTGGATATTTTTTTACTGAAGCTCTTCAGGTTAAGTACCTTGCTTGAGGGCACAACAGTAGGTAGAGCATGGCGCTGACGGAACATAATTAAGAACAGAGGTTTGCATGGAATCCTGAAACACATCAGTCCACCCCTGTGTTCTAAGAACAAGGGGCTTGCTTAATTATTTCAGCCTTCAGGAATGAGAATCCAGGCTCATAAGAAGCTGTCACCACGGTCGTTACTGAGGTGAGGAAGGAGTTGCTTAAAACAGCTCACACAGGGAAACTGGGCCCCATAAATTATAACCTGTTTGAGTGCGTTTGTGTTTGTCTCAGGCTTGGCTGAGCAGACTGCCTGTGCCATGCTGGGTTGAGTTTCCTTTCAGAGGGAAGCTGAATTCCTCTGTGGGGAAAATGTCACTGCTCTGGACAGGAGTTTATTCCTGGAAGCCTACAGGTGACTGCCAAAACGAAGGAAGCCAGCACAAGCTGCCAGGACAGGTTTAGTGCACCTTGGCATCGATTCTGCAGGTAAATTGAACTCTATTCTTCCATGAGAAATTCCATCATTTGGTGTTTTGTTGATGGTGGTGGAAAACGCTGTCTCAGGCGCCGCTCCAGAATCTCCCATAAGTGTTCAACTGGGTTGAGATCTGGTGACTGAGACGGCCATAGCGTATGGTTAATATATGATTTCGGTCAGTTCTGTCAATTGTGAAGCGCTGTGTGACAACCTGTTTGTAAATGGTGCTATACAAAAATAAAGATTGATTGATTGATTGATTTCAATTTCCCAAATATCTTTTGAAAGCAGCTCTGAAGAAAACTATGAAAATGTCCATGGATTACAAGTTTTTTTAAGTTTTTTTATTTATAATTGAACAATTCCGTATCTCATTCCTGCAGTATAATAAACTTGGTGTGCAAAGCTGGTAGAGAAATATCCAAACAGACTCATGGCTGTAATTCAAGCAAAGAGTGCTTCTACAAAGTACTAACTCAGCGGGGTGTAGACTTATCAATCCAAGTTATTTTTTATTAATGTGCAGAAACTTTGAGAATATTTTTTTTCACTTTGAACTTGTCGGGTAAGATATGTAAATAAAGTCTGATTTAATATGTTTTAATTTCAGGCTGTAAGGCAACAAAAGATGACCTTTTGGAGACAGAGTGTAGACTTTAAAGGGCACTGTGTGCACCATGGACTTATTAAAATGTACTAAGTGTCTGAGTTTGTTTCCCTTTGTGCTGCTCGTGGCTTTGTGCTCAGTGAAGGGGACTTCCAGAGACCACTGCCCTCCGGCCCTGGGATTTCTGTGAAGAGATCGAGACGATGAAAAGCTCTTTAAATCATATTTCAGCGCTTCAATGACCACACTGTTTCGAGGCAAGAAAGAGGCGCAGAGACCGCTTCATTCCACCGCTCTGATCCTCCAACGCATCGTCACGGTCACGGTTACGGTCAAAGCTGACCGCACCGGCACTCGCCGCGTTTGCCAAACCAGTGACGACATTGTAGCGCTCCTTTGAGTGAGCGACTCAAACCAGTGAAATCAACTTTCCTTTCAGCAGATAAATAGACAGCGAGCTGCTAAGTATGGTGGAGAAAATTCATATTTGCACCAATTCGTATAATATATATGTATGTGCCATTTAGCAGAGGCCTATATCCAAAGCATCTACCTACTGAGCCACACAGAACCACACTCTACCTACTGAGACACACAGAACCACGCTCTACCTACTGAGACACACAGAACCACGCTCTACCTACTGAGCCACACAGAACCACGCTCTACCTACTGAGACACACAGAACCACGCTCTACCTACTGAGACACACAGAACCACACTCTACCTACTGAGACACACAGAACCATGCTCTACCTACTGAGCCACACAGAACCACGCTCTACCTACTGAGCCACACAGAACCACGCTCTACCTACTGAGCCAAACAGAACCACGCTCTACCTTCTGAGCCACACAGAACCACACTCTACCTACTGAGCCACACAGAACCACGCTGTACCTACTGAGACACACAGAACCACGCTCTACCTACTGAGCCACACACAGATCCATGCTCTACCTACTGAGCCACACAGAACCACGCTGTACCTACTGAGCCACACAGAACCACGCTCTACCTACTGAGCCACACAGAACCACGCTCTACCTACTGAGCCACACAGATCCATGCTCTACGCTCCACTTGTATTAATAGTTGGAGGGAGAATGTGACTCTTATTTTGGAAGAATAACTTCCCTTGCAGTGAACTCTGACCCCTGTGTTAAAGGCCTGCAGTACACTGGAGTGAAATGTGCTCTTGCATCGCTTATTACAACCATAGAAGTAAAACAAAGTTAATCATTTTTTACAGATTTTTTTTCCCCGTTTTTTCTCCCAATTTGGCAGCCTATTACACCCTCTATTTATTTAGATTTGCTGTCCCTACACGAGTCCACCGCTCGTCTCTATGAGGCAAGCGAATTCTGTGAGGGCAGCAAACTCTGCTTCCTTTGAGACGGAATTTGCCCCCACCCACGTTCTGGAGCCTCTCTTATGTGCTTCACGGCGGACCCGAGCCGGCTCACACTCCCCCCTCCCCCTTAGACCGCTACGCTATCCGATCGGGGCTGACGACCAGGGCCGGTCTGGTAGAGACGGGTTTCAAATCGCATCCCTGACAGGCAGTGCACACTCGTATCGGACCAGCCAAGATACGGTGCGTTAGACCGTTACGCTATCCGCCGTCTCTACAAGGTTAATCTGATCCAGGTTTTGTGCCGCGACGCGACGCTAGGTTCCTGTCGGGCTCCGCTCACGTTGGTGCTGGCCCTGCTCCACCTTCCCTCGCTTTTGGGGTCGGGCCGCTGGCGGGAAACAAGGAGACAGATATGACTCCGTCGGCTTGTGGAGGGCTGCATCGCTCGGAGTCTCGCACATTTGTCTCGAGACAGAGACACTGTGTGTGAGTGTGTGTGTGAGAGAGACTGTGTGTGTGAGTGTGAGAGAGAGAGACAGAGAGAGACTGTGTGTGTGTGAGAGAGAGAGAGTGTGTGTGTGTGTGTGTGTGTGTGTGTGTGTGTGTGTCAGAGTGTGAGTGTGAGAGAGAGAGACAGAGAGAGACTGTGTGTGTGTGTGAGAGTGAGTGTGAGAGTGAGTGTGTGTGTGTGTGTGAGAGTGAGAGTGAGAGTGAGAGAGTGTGAGTGCAGTAGCCACTGTACACCAGTGTGGGCGTTCATGGATAATGTTCTGTAGACGACGGGTTGAGGAGGGCGTTGGGTTGAGGAGGGCGTTGGGTTGAGGAGGGCGTTGGGTTGGGTTGAGGAGGGCGATCCCTGCAGCTGTTTTTCAGGAATTGGGCTTTAGATGGGGTGTAAAGCGACACCTCTGTGTTGTGTTCGTTAAGCCTGACCTCCGGTTACCCTGCCCCTCCGGAATGCGTAGCAGCGGGTTCCTGATCCGCGCTCTGAAGACGGTGCTCGCGGGGGAATCTCCCTCTCGCACACTGCCAGTACACTCAGCCATTTTTAATCACATTCGTAGTTTGAGTGACCCATCTATTTCATCTCCTTTAGGAAGGAAATATGTGCCCTAGCGCTGATGGTCATAATGTACAGGTAACTGCCAAAATAAGGGAAACAGCAACGTAAACTGTCTTAAAACGGCATTGAGCTGCCAGAACAGCTTCAGTGCCCTTTAGCACAGATTCTGGAAGTGTCTGGAACTCTACTGGAGGGATGCAACACCATTCTTCCATGAGAAAGTTGGTGTTTTGTTTTGTTCTTGTTGTTTATGGTGGTGGAAAATGCTGTCTCAGGCGCCGCTCCAGAATCTCCCAGAAGTGTTCAACTGGGTTGAGATCTGGTGACTGAGACTGCCATGCCATCTGGTTTACATCATTTTCATGCTCATCAAACCATTCAGTGAGCACTCGTGCCCTGTGGATGGGGGCATTGTCATCCTGGAAGAGACCACTCCCATCAGGATAGAAATGCTTCACCACAGGATGAAGGTGATCACTCAAAATGGCTTTGTATTTATTGGTGTTTACTTTGCCCTCTAAGGGGTTGAGTGGACCTAAACCATGGCAGGAAAATGCACCCCAAACCATAACAGAACCGCCAGAAACCAGTGTTTACTCAGGTGTTTCCTTTATTTAGGCAGTTGTCTGTGCAGGAGTGCAGCATTGAGCAGGGTCTGCCCACACAATGGGGCCCGGCTGCTGGGACATACTGCTCGGTCATTTGAGCCATCAAACTCAATATTTCCCACGGATGTTTAAACAATGTGCACACAAAAAACTGTGCATTGCCCCCTGAGAGAGGTAGGCAGTGTTCCTGCGGTAGGGTTTGACTGTATTATTGAGATGTCAGTCTGGGCCAGGTTCCCTTTGAGAAAGGTGTCAATATCAGTGTTCTGGATAAATAAAGGATATGTAAGAAGTAGACAGCCAGTTAAACACATAATATATAATATAATAGGCTTATATTATATTATATATTATATTATATATTCTGCAGTGTGGTTTCTCCTGCATTCTCTCTTCCCCTGAGATTTGTATTTCAAAAACCTTTTCAACTGCAGTGTAGTGTGCATAGTTTTCAGCCCTGCCACCTGGCATCGTGGCACATACCCTACACATCACATCCCACCCCTACACATCCACCCCCTACACACCCTCTACACATCCTCTACACATCACATCCATCCCACCGCCTACACCTCCACCCCTACACATCCCCTACACATCCCCCACCCCCTACACACACCCTCTACACATCCCCTACACATCCCCTACACATCACATCCCACACACCACATCCACCCCATCCCACACACACCCCCTACACATCCACCCTCTACACATCCCCTACACACCACATCCCCTACACACCCCCCTCTACACACCCCCTACACATCCCCTACACATCACATCCCACCGCCTACACATCCACCATCCCCTACACATCACATCCCCCCCTACACACACCCTCTACACATCCCCTACACATCACATCCCCTACACACCACATCCCATCCCCTACACACCCCTACACATCCCTACACATCCCCCCCTACACATCACATCCCACCCCTACACACCACATCCCACACCCCTCTACACACCCCTCCCCTACACACCCCATCCCCTACACATCCCACACCCTACACATCACATCCTCCAATGGCATAGCGGTCTAACGCACCCGTATTGACTGGTCCTTTGAGTGTGAGCTGCCTATCACAGTCTGCGATTCGAAACACAACTGTGCCAGACTGGCCCTGGTCATTAGCCCCGATCGGGGGCGCATTTGGCTGTCTGCCCCAGGGGAAGGGGGGAGGGTGAGCCGGCTCGGGTCCGCCGTGAAGCACGAAAGGGAGTCTCCAGAACGTGGGTGGGCGAATTCTGTCTCGAAGGAAGCGAGAATTCTGAGAATTAGCTTGCCTCGTAGAGACGAGCAGCGGACTCATGTGGGGAGGGCAAATCTAAATAAATAGAGGGTGAAATTGGCCACTAAATTGGGAGAAAAAACTGGAAGAAATCAGAAAAAAAAGAAAGATAGTTCCAGTGCTTGCACAGCCAGGGTTGTGCACTCATGTCGTCACGGTGAAGGTGTGAATATGAAATCTCAAAGACCGTAATAAAAAAAGCTCTCACACTAATAATTAGTGAACATTTCCACCTTGTGAAGACCCTCGTAGGGTGGAAAACGTTGTCCTTCCGTCTGTCCTTCCTGATGTTAAATTCACCACAGAGCGAAACGAGCGCGCTTTGTTATTACCACCTGTAGGGGGCATAACTGGACAGACGGAGCGGAGGCAGGATTCATGCTTCAGGTCACAGAAGGGCCTCTCTTGCTTGTGCCACATACAGGCAACTGCCAAAATAAAGGAAACATCAACATAAAGTTGGGCTGCCAGAACAACTTCAGTGCACCTCTTTATTAGTGTCTGGAACTCTATTGGGATGAGGGATGCAGCACCATTCTTCCATGAGAAATTCCATCATCAGGTGCTGTTCCAGAATCTCCCATAAGTGTTCAGTTGGGTTGAGATCTGGTGACTGAGACGGCCATGGCATATGGTTTACATCGTTTTCATCAAACCATTCAGTGAGCACTCGTGCCCTGTGGATGGGGGCATTGTCATCCTGGAAGAGACCCCTCCCATCAGGATAGAAATGCTTCATCACAGGATGAAGGAGATCACTCAGAATGGCTTTGTATTTATTGGTGTTTACCTTGCCCTCAGGGGTTGAGTGGACCTAAACCATGCCAGGAAAATGCAGCCCACACCATAACAGAAGCAGTATCCCTCATTTACGCAAAGGTTGCCTTTATTTTGGCAGTTACCTGTGTGCAGTGTTATTTATTTACAGAGCGAAAGCCAGTCCCGGACTCAGCACAGTCTGGAGTGGCTCCAGAGCTGCTACCTGGGAGGAGGAGGAGGAGGAGGGGATGAGGAGGAGGAGGAGGAGGAGGAGGAGGAGGAGGAGGAGGAGGAGGAGGAGGAGGAGGAGGAGGAGGAGGAAGAGGAGGGGGAGGAGGAGGAGGGAGGAGGAGGAGGAGGAAGAGGAGGAGGAGGAGGAACTCCACCCACCCAACACTCCTGCAGGAGTCCGTCAGGGAGGGGGTGGGGGCGCGTCTGTTGGCTCTCTGACAGACAGACAGATTAGAAGGACAGCTCCGTGTCAACACTACACAGGATCTTTATTGACTTTCGCCGCCTCGTCGGTGTAATGAAAGGGCACAGACACTAAGTGGTGCGTTTTGTCTTTGGAGGAGAAAAAACCCCGATATAAACCATTGCGCTCTCTCTGGTGTCTGTTACAGGGTTTAGTGTTGGAGTTATTTTGCCAGGCGTAGAGATTCTGCGGTTAATCTCTGTTAGATCTTCAGAGGCCGCGGTGTAAAACACAGACCCCACGTTCTGCATTCAGCCTTAAGAGTAAAAAAAACCCCATCATATCGTAATAATACTCATTTTGTAGGTTCATCTGTTTTGTTGTCTTTTGTTGGAGTAGCAGTGCTGACACAAAAGCGTGGCCACCCACAACCTCGACCTCATTACCTCTAATGGAGTCGCCTTACTCAATACCGCCCCCCCAACAGACGACCAAGCCCCCGCCACACAGATAACCCAGTCAGCGGCCCCCAAAACGGTCCCAAATCTCCGTCTGCCTTCGTATGGTAAAGTTCGCACAATCAAACTCCCCTCCCCTTGGTAACCTAACCCCTACCCTGCAGCCCGTTTCGTGAAAGAGGCCAGGAGCTCAGGCCAAGCCCTTATCTGCGCCCCGCTCCCTGGTCTAGAATGTCACAGGGACGTCCCGGGACCGCCCATGCGGATAACCCCCCCGTGGGGCTTTGTGTTCCCCTCAGGCCCTGGAGACCTGCCCGTGAAGGGAAACTCTGGCTGCCTGGACCTCCTGATCGCTATCCGCCGCAGATTTGAGGCTGAGACTGAGGTTACGTACTCCTCTGGGTCTTTGTGTTTTATCTGTATCTCAGGGAGGACTGGCGCGTAATGGGAGCTGCATTCCTGTGGAAACCGTGCTTCCTCAGGTGTGATAAGGTAGAACCTGCTCAGGCCTTTTTGCATCAGGTTCATTTCTACATTTATATTTACATTTCAGGCATTTAGCAGACGCTCTTATCCAGAGACAGGATGTGCATTTCTTCAGCGAGAAAGCTGCTTTTTAATTGGACAGAATATGAATGGGCTGCAGTGTCACATCGTTTAATAAAACAATATTAATGGACTTTTGATTTTTTCCATATTGACAGACTGGCAGACTATGTGTATTACGGTTGCATACGTTCTACCCTTGTTGATTGTGATTGTTGTATGTAAGAGTACTCTAAGAGCATCATGATGCTCTTTGTCGTGAGATCACAAACAAACAAATGACAAATGGACAGAAGGTGATTCTATTGACGAGCATTTTATAACTACGCTTCAAGGGTTGATGTGGTGGAAAGCACAGAACACATTGTGTTGGGCTGAAATCGCCTACTCCTGAACACTACATATCATGGTCACCCATGCATAACTGTGCAAATTGTACTATGCTCCTTTTTTAATTCCGTAAACATAGGAAAACTAAAGCCCAATGCCAGTTTGTTCCTGTTCACTTGCCCACGTGTCTATGAGAGGGTGACCAGTAGAGGGCAGTATAGTTTCTTTTTCTCCCCGTAGATGTGAGGACATGTTGCAAACAATTTTAGAATCTGTCATTTTTTTTAAGGCAACATGACAGCCTAATAAAACAATCTGCACCTCTGGGCAGACGAGGTGAATCGACGGCGTTGATATATTCCGTTTGTGACCAGGACGCACGTAAATAAATGCGGCCATCTTTTCTGCGCTCGGGCTGCCAGGCGTATTTAGGCGCTCATCTTTCCTGTGTGAAATGGAGGAGGGCAGGGAGCTTCGGCACACCGCTTTCAAAGGCCCCAGAACAAGCGCTTTGAGCCTCACAGGGCATTCTTCCCAAATGAGAGCATGGAAAACGAGACATCTAAACACTTCCACACAAACGCTCTCCTGTCTGCTCTCACTGCCCCCAGAATGAGGCAGAAGTCTATCTTTCCTCAAATCTCCTGCAGTCGGGGCAGAGTGCAGGCAACAAGACGGAAAATGATAAAGGCCCCTGCCCCATTTGGGCCAGATATATACACACACTCACTCGACTGATACAGGATGACTAAAAGCTCACCGGTATTTATATGAGACGCTAGGCACGACGTCGGGCTAGCGCTGAAGGCATCCCATCTATGCGCTCATCGGGATGGGCTGGATAAACACGCCGTGACGTGGGGGTCGAGAGGCCAGACTGGCGCGATGTCGCTCGGGGGAACACCTCGTGAGAGAACCTCGACGGGCGATGTTCGAGGTGCCCCTCGGCTCCCACCCGGGCCCCATGCTCCGTCTCTGTTGGCTGATGTTTCAGGGAACACGGCTCGGGGGCGATGACAGCCCTGATAGGATCCACACGGTGAGGATGACGAGGAGGGCCCTCTCACCCCGGGGGTTATCTGGTGTTGATCATAGTGGGGTGGTTTCGATTGTGGGGCGAGACGGAATGAGACGATGTCGAGTCCTTATCAGATTTCGTGGTGAAAGCCGAATCTCACAGAGGAGCTGCGGCTCACAGCTCAAAGAGAAACACGCCCCCACCCCTTCCTTCACACACAAAAACCAGCTCCGTTTCGACAGCACAAATGGGGTACACGCTGCCCCAGAGTACATTTTATGTGTTTAGCAGACACTCTAATCCAGAGACGTACACAGTTTACATTTCTTTACGTACAATCCATTCATGCGGCTGTAAATTTACTGAAGAAATTCAGGTTAAGTACCATGTTCAAGGGTACAACAGAAATGCCCCTGCCTGGGAATCAAACATGCAACTTTTAAGTTACAAGCCCAGTTCCCCTAATAATTATACTACAGAGAATATCCAGCACTGTGTCATTTACCTGCAGTCTAGAGAATATCCAGCACTGTGTCATTTACCTGCAGTCTAGAGAACATCCAGCACTGTGTTATTTACCTGCAGTCTAGAGAATATCCAGTACTGCATCTAGCCTGGACTCAAACACCCCAAGTGTTTCTACCTCTACTAGCCGACCTGGCAAGCTGTTCCACAAGTTGACAAACTCTCTCTAATACTTCCTGATATTGGTGTGGAATTCACCTTTCCCTAATTCTGTTACACTGCCAGGGACTGAAGCTCACGCCCTTTATAGACGCAGGTCTTGCGGTCGATTGTGAGTTCTCTTTGAGTTGTGGTTTGCGAATGCCAGCCCCTTGGTTTACGTAGCACGATGATAATCCTGCGGTCTCCTCAGGTTGTCATGAATGAAAATCCAGTTAAACGTTCTGCGTGCCTCAGCTGAGGAATTATGGGTGGGGTCATGGTGTTTTCAAACTTTTACAACATAAATGTTTGTGGTGAAACCCTCTTTGACAATGTGGGTGAAGATGCCATTCTTTCATTAGTCTTTCATTCTTTCATTAGTGCGATGTACCGTAGAGATTGTGTGGATTTAAAACACGAAAGATACACAACATGTAGTCAGGTAAGGGGTTGTACAAATGTCTCCGTGCTTTTCTACTTGACATGACATGAAACTGGAAGTGAAAAGTGATAATCCCCCCTGAGCAATATTGCAGTAGAAGGCTGGATATGAGACTGCCTGGTTTATGTGACAATTATGGTTGTGATTGTGAAGCACATCTTGATTTTGAGAATTTACATATTTAATTGTAATATTGGAATTTTACATATTTACATATTGTAAAGGAGAATTCAATGAAAGGGACCATCCAATTTCTGCCTCAATTACCTTGAATGAATGTGTGTATGCATATATATATATATATATATGTGTATATTGATATATATCGATAGATAGATGAATGGATAACAATTTGCACATATTGTTTTGTATCAATTTAATTGAATGACAATGTTCCCTCTTGAGAAACATTTGACTTGTGCACTTTCAGGTGGTAGGCTGCTCTGTGTAACACCTGATAATAGTGTGAATTACGCCTGGTGCCAGAGCACACACACCACTGCAGGTGGTGCTGACAGAGTCTGTGAGATTATGAAGTGGTGCGAGAGATTGATAACCTCAAGCCTATCGCCTCCCTCTCCCTCCCTCCCTCCCTCCCTCTCTGCCTCCCTCCTCTCTCTCTCTCTCTCTCTCCCTCCCTCTCTCTCTCTCTCTCTCTGCCTCTCTTTCTCTCTCCCTCCCTCCCTCCCTCCCTCTCTGCCTCTCTCTCTCTCTCCCCCCTCTCCCTCTCTCTCTCCCTCTGTAACAGCAGTAGTGCTCTGTAGCTCTGTGCTTCACAGAACACACAACAGCCACTTGGGCCACATATACTGAAAAATGTGCACATTCACTACTATATGTCCCTTTGGATAAAAGGCACATATTATATTACTGTGATGTGTGATGAAACATTTTGTGATCCCATGTCACTGGATTTGGGCAGAATCCGTCTCGTGCCATACTTGATGGAAGAGCTGCAGCTGGCTTGGGTAGCAGGCAGAAAGTAAACTTGTTATTTTATCACCAAATCTGGTAGGGATAGTTTTCCAATTACCACCCAACCAATGTGTAAATATTTACAGCACAGCTGCTTTGTGTTCTTTTCACATTTTAAGAAGCATTTTTATTGATATTAATGTCAGAATCATAATCAGAATTGGGTTTTATTGGCCAGACATGCTTTTACACATGTACGGAATTTGACTCCGGTTCACAGTAACTCACACTGTACTTACAATCAACAATCAACAATCAACAACAGCAATGACAATCAACAGCAAGAGTAGGTTTTTAAGTAGGTTCCTACAGTAAACAGAGGTGCTGTCATGCACAGCAGTAAAGTGACTGGTGACTGAAGTGCATATGCTAAATATAGGTAAATAAATATATTAAATATAAGAAAGTATGAATAAATTATGACTGTGAGTGTGTAATACTATGATTGACAGGCATTGCCCTGAGGACATGCGATGACAGATCACATAGCTCGGTGAATTGTTCAGTAGAGTGATGGCGTGTTAACACAACCCTGTTCCTACTCAGTGTTCCTGCTGCGGAGGAAGTCTGTGCACTCTCCTGGGATGCAACGGTCACCATAGTTTCTGGAACAATACAAATGACTAATAAACTGTTGTTTACTGCAGTAAAAAAAAACAACAACATAATGTAAAGACCTTTCCTGCAATGTTTGTGGAACGCATGTGCCGTGGAAAGCAACAGAATACCTGGGATAATGTATTTGCGCTCTGTGTGAATCTCAGCAGCCATCTGGTCTTACAGTTTGGAGTTTCACATCAGAGAGTCCGAACTAGAGAAATGTATTTCTGGGACACATAGGTGTGCGTTTTAGGGAGATGTGTACTGTAGCCGGGGGAAGGTGTGGTTTTCTGTGAGATAGATGTGGTACCCACCTCTTCAGACTCCACTACCACTGAACACTGTCCATCTCGTCAATCTGTCATCACCACTGTTTACTTGTTCTACACTAAAAAAAAAAAAAACACTAACCTATTCTTTCCCAGTGTTACAGGTATGATACGCAGACGCCTGCAATGATGTCTATTGCTGTATTACTGCACTGATCTTGTGCGCTAACTATGATTGTTCTTATCTTGTAAGTCGCTCTGGATAAGAGCGTCTGCTAAATGCTTAAAATGTAAATGTAAATGTAAAATGTGCTGAGAGCCACAGGTTATGCTTGAGGTTTCTGTTTTCACCTGTTATCAGCAACCAGCTTGAAGCGAGGGGAACAGGTGAGGCTGTGTACGCAGCCTGTGTGATGGATGAGTTGTGTGCTGAGCATCAGGGAAACCTGCACACCCTGGAGAGCTGCAGTCAGCACCAGCGCGCTCAGGATCTGCCTCACTGCGCGGTGAGGGGGGGGCGTAGCGGTCTAACGCACCTGTATCGGCTGGTCCTTTACGAGTGTGAGCTGCCTATCACGGTCACGGTCTGAAACCTGACTGTACCAGACCGACCCTGGTGGGGATGCCCGATCGGGGCAGGGGGAGGCGAGAGGGAGAGCTGGCTCGAGCTTGCCGAGGAACGGTAGGGCAACCTCGTAAACAGGGCTGGGTGAGTTCTGTCTCGGAGGAGGCGAACGGTATTAGCTTGTCCCGTGAAGGCGGGCGGCAAGTTCGTGGGGGGAGGGTAAAATCGAATAGAAGTAGAGGGTATAATTGGCTACCAAATTGGGAGAAAAATGGGGGGAATCAGAAACCAAAAAACAAAACAAAGAATTCAGCTCGAAGTGCCGTATGGTGTAACTGACCTTGTGTTGAGTGAGGAATTCCTGACTTGGAAAAATGAGGACGAGCCAGACGCAAATATGCATTCTGCATTACTACTTTCCAAAAGCAGAGCCTGCTCCTTTTCCCTGATAGGATACTTTCCTTCTCATTTTGTAGTTTTGGGGGTTACCAATAACGCATGCCTATAGCAACATTTTCTGAATTTCCCTTCTCTCTCCACAATCCCTACTGTGTGTGAAGCTTGGAGTCTGTCCTAACACATGCCACACGGATAAACTGGGCAGGCCTGATCATAATGGCACCATTATTTCCACACCAGCCAGTATCGTTCACTGCAGTGAAACGCTTTCTTACCGGCAGTGTAGCGTAACGGTTAGGGAGCTGGGCTTGTAACTTCAAGGTTCAATTCCCAGGTTGGGGCACTGCTGTTGTACCCTTGAGCTAAAGGTACTTAACCTGAACTGCTTCAGTAAAATATCCAGCTGTATAAATGGATTGTATGTTAAGAAATGTAAACTGTGTAAGTCGCTCTGGATAAGAGCATCTGCTAAATGCCTCAAATGTAAAATGTAAATGTTACCGCGTCAAAAATGCTTCAACGTCCGTCGGAGGCAATTCATCTGGGCGGTGTGGCTCCTTTAAGCTGGTCACTTATCTGCCCGTATAAATGACTGACAACTTTAAAGAAAGGAGCGAAGCCGTTTACAGGGATGATATGAACCACCCGAAACCCTGTGTTCCCCCTTCTCCCCGAACCCTCCACTCTGTGCCATGTTTTAACGAGTAATGACACGCAACCCAAGCATGTGGCTTTCTTTGTTCCTGTGATAAACTGGCCTTTCGAGCTTGTTTAGGCAATTGCCGTATTACTGTAATTGGGTAGGCCAACTATCCAGCAAACCGTCTGTGGGTTGGGGTGGGGGTGGGGTGGGGGGAATAACATGCACTCGAGCCAGGATACGTTTGGCACGCCACTCTGATGCAGCACAGATGCGGTGCAACTCAGCGGCCTGGTCCAACCCCCCCCCACTCTGGGGCCCTTCGTCTGAAGCAACGCTTTACACTTGAGCTGATCCGCCATCGCGCTGCTTCTGCAGATGTGCACCGACCCCTAAATCAGCACCGCGGGGTGGACGACACATTTCCGCAGGTCGGTTACCGCTTCTGAAGGGCTGTGGAGCGACACAGCGCACGCATGCAGAGTACGATCGCTGCGACAGGAAGAGGGACACTTAATATCGCGTCATAGAAAACGCTGCACACAATGAAACAAGGTGTGAAGCAGTGCTGGGCCCAGAGAGCCAGTGTGTTCATACATGTTGGGTTTGCGTGTCTCACGTGACCACATTAGACACAGAGTACAGTATAAATATACTGTATGGTGACAGAGAACGCACACTGCCATAAAGGCCTGCTTCATTAGTTGCCATGTTACAGGCAAATCTGCTGTAATGTAGTTTAGAGTTCTTACAGCCATTTAAATCCACAGGGCTTATGGATGGAGACCTCTTGCCACTATAAAGGAACGCAGTATTTAAAATCGTACCTGCAGGACGAAGGCTTCTGCAGCTGTAGCACTACAGCCTGGACCGTTGGGGAGACAACTGGATATCGTTACGAGGTATCTGAGAAATGGTGTTTATAAAACGTGTTCGAGGCGTCTCGAGCCGTCTCGAGGCCTTCCGCAGACGGTATCTTAGAGAAACAGAGCAGATGACACCTGAGAGGGAATAATTTTTTACTTTGACATTCTAGGCATTGAGCAGACGCTCTTATCCAGAACGCTTCAGTATCATTCCTGAAATAATGCTCTTACACTGGGTGGCAGTGGTTTGGGTGTAGACACAGAGGAATGATGATCATACTTCTCTCACATCTGCTGTGGAGATTCTACACGTGCCTTTGTATCGGGTTCCTTAATAACATTAAACTCACAGGAGTAAAGTGAGAGATTTTCAAGCTCAAAGACGATCAGGTCATGTGTTGGTTTGAGTCTATGAGGGGTTATTTTTTTCTCACTATTTTTTGTTTTGTTTTTGTGTGTTTCTAGGCACCCAAAGATTGTGATTATGGTTAACTTCAATAATTAAGTACAGTTTCTGACAAGGTGAATACGCAGGGCAATAGTTTTTTGTTGCAGTTTGTGAATTTGTGCCAAGCCGTGCCTGTAGAGAGTCGTGAGAACTCGCAGTGCGGATGGACAGCAGTGTGGACAGACGACAGACGGACAGCAGGGCGAGGCACTCTGGCTATCCTTGTTTTGCACACTGCAGATGATCCTCCTAGCAGATGTTCAGATTTACATTACGTCCTCTGGCACTGTATACAGTCTTCAGCTTCCTCTAAATATTGAAATTGGATCCTTGGTTTAGATTGGTCCTCATCAATTCTGTATATAGGACATCAAAGATGATTACAGTGTCGCGAGCGGGGGGAAAACGTTGTCTTAGAGCAGATTGCTAACAACATGTGCTCCATTGTCCACATTCTTACGGGTCTTGTTCCTTGGCCACTGTTTGCTCTCAAACTATTTGGCTCGATCGCTTTGTAACCCTGAGCAAGGCTCTGCTTACACAGTGGCTTATAAAACTCTCTTTAGACACACGTTAAATATACTGGTGTTTGGTAAACTAGGTCTATTCTATCAAAAACCTTGTGCTGTTTTTAAAACATTGTGTAATAAACATACACTGGTGGACACATTGAGAGTCTGATCGATGGTGTCTCTCTGACCAGGGCCTCCCGGGTGGTGTAGCGGTAAGAACGTCCGACGCTGCCTCACTTTTAACACAACTAAGGTGACCTACTTACAACCTCCTATATGTAATTAATAAAAATGCAGCTGCTTCAGTTAGCACCTCAGCTTGGGGTCGGTCGGGCAGAACTTTCCCCTCAAAAAAAAAAAAAAAAAAAAGGATTCAATTCTGTAGTCTTTGAACTGGAACTGAATTGACAGGAATCTTGAAGTTAGGCCCATATGTAATCATCACTTCAGTTTGAATACCAGTTGGATTAAACTCCCAAAAGAAAGTGACCCAGGAGAAGCTGGCAGTGTGGACAGGGAACACACTTGCAGAAAGGGAAAGGCTCCGGCCGGGCCTCCCGGGTGGTGTAGCGGTAAGAACGTCTGACGCTGCCCCACTGTAACCGGGGTTCGATTCCACCAGCCGCGCCAGCTCGGCTCTGGTCAGTAGTGCCATTAGGGGAGGGAGGGAAGCCGATATTAGCTCGCTGCGTATAGGAGTGGCCCTGTGTGTTACGGTGACTGTGGCAGGTGCCGGCTCGGAGGAGGCGGTGCAGCGCTCACTACCGGTCTCAGGACTACGGCAGCGACCTCTCATACAAGGGAGGGGATAACTGACAACTAGAACTAGGGAGAAAAATGGGGAATAAAAGCATAAACAGAAAATAAAAAAGAGATGTTTGTGACCCTGAGCAGGTGGAGTTCTGATCTGGTGTGGCACACGCCCTCTCTCGTCCTGTCAGGGCTGAAGGGAACCATGCTGTCCCTAAACGCCCAGGGCCATAAACAGCACTGAGCTGGCACGCGCCCTGCTCCTTGTGCACTTTTAAAAACTGTGTTATTTTAAACGCTGTGTAAACCGTCTACTTTCCTGGCTCCGGAAAGTAGCTACATCATTTTTTTATTTTTTTGGGGTGAACGACAGACATACAGTTAAGACAGCTGAGCCATTTGTCACACGTCTTATTAGACGCAACGCGGAGCGAGGGAGAGGGAGAGAGAGAGAGAGAGAGAGAGAGAGAGACAGAGAGAGAGACAGGAGAGAGGACAGAGAGACAGACAGAGAGAGAGAGAGAGGGGAGAGAGAGAGGGAGAGACTCAATGCTGTGCATTCCCATTTGGCACCACACTCCATCGCTCCTCCCTCCCCAGTGGGTTGTTGGCTCTCGCCCCGGCGTGTGAATCTCAGCGGCGTGGCGGTGTTTATGGTCCCTCTTAACGCCCCCCTCCCTGGGTCCAAACGAGAGCGAAATTAGGTCTGTGAATGTTCTGGGTGACTGTCTCTCTGGCTCCTACAGCAGATGTGGTTGTGACTGCTCCACAGTGCAGCTAAGATCAAAGCAGGGCCGTCAGAGTGTTCTCAGCATGCTGGTGGTGACTCGTTTCTCACTGTCCTTGTGACACGTAGTTTGTTCTTGGGCGAATTATGCATTTTGCAATTGACTCTTCTGCAAGAGTACATTTTCAGAGATGTTTTAATATTATGTGGTATAACATGGGCCAAGGGAAATACAGGAAGGAAGGTTTTTTATGGCTCAGACATTCTTGCACTCAAGCCTGTTTCCACCCCGATGGTTTTTGCATTAATCTGTAAAATATCAGCGGAAATCATTGTGGACGGTGCAGTCTTACTCCCCTGAACGATTAATGACGTTTGAGGACCGTTAACCCTCCAGTTTTAAGTTGTCGTTCCGGTTTGACAGGTTCTCGGGAATATAAATAATCGAAAGAGTTAATTTAAATGTAAAATAGATATATTTCAATGACTATTACCGTGGACTGTATGAATGAAGCCTCGTTTTTTTTCCCTTCCCTGAATGACTCACGCTGTGAATGACGAATGTAAATGCAATCGAGCTCCAGGACAAACAGAAATCCCCTTTGAGGCGTTCGATTCCACCTGTCACTTCCTCTGCTGCTCTCTTCCGCGAAAGTTTTGTTTTTATGTCACCGTGCCCTGAGTCACGTCCTTCCTTTCCCTGGCTGCAGACGTGACGTGATGAAATGTATTAATGTCCGTCGTTTCGTTGTGCTGTGGTCGTTATTGAGAAATAATAACGATCAGAGCAGCCTGGTGATCATCGAGCTCCTCCTGTGTGGGCTGGATAATAGGCTGCTTGTGTTGGACTACATTCAGGCTCTGTGTGTGTGCTGGTTAACCCCGTTGTTCCTGTGAGCGATGGAGCCTCTCACCTGCGCGGTGAACAGACGAGTCCCAGCTCTGGACAACTCCACTCCGTACCATCGGTGGAGCTGTAGTCAAGTTTGTTTGTTATATGTAATCAGTGCAGGGGACTGCATTGCAACAATGAAATGCTTACTTAAAAACTCCTCAGGGGGCCTCCCGCGTGGTCTAGTGGTTTCAGCGTCCTACGCTGGCCACAGCGACCGGGGTTCGGTTAACTGTCGCGCCAGAGTCGGCTCTGGCCAGGAGTGCCATCAGGGCGGAAATTTGCTTTTGCCCCAGGGAGGGGGGAGGGAAGCCGACACAGTTCGCACAGGAGTGGTTCTGGGGTGCCGGAGTTACAGTCGACGGCTCGGTGAGTGCTGTCTCGGAGGAGGCAGCGCTTCGCCCTTGTCACTGCCGATCACAGGACTACGGCAGCAAACTATGAGGGAGTGGATTGAACTAAGCACAGCGGGTAATTGGCTACCAAATTGGGAGTAAAACTACCATCAGATGGAGGATAATGACCATGTGTGGTGAACTCAGAAAATGTTCTGGTTCTGTGTGGCTCAGTAGGTAGAGCGTGGTTCTGTGTGTCTCAGTAGGTAGAGCGTGGTTCAGTGTGGCTCAGTAGGTAGAGCGTGGTTCTGTGTGGCTCAGTAGGTAGAGCGTGGTTCTGTGTGTCTCAGTAGGTAGAGCGTGGTTCTGTGTGGCTCAGTAGGTAGAGTGTGGTTCTGTGTGTCTCAGTAGGTAGAGTGTGGTTCTGTGTGGCTCAGTAGGTAGAGCGTGGTTCTGTGTGGCTCAGTAGGTAGAGTGTGGTTCTGTGTGGCTCAGTAGGTAGAGCGTGGTTCTGTGTGTCTCAGTAGGTAGAGCGTGGTTCTGTGTGTCTCAGTAGGTAGTGTCTGCTAAATGGCATATATAAATCATTATTATTATTGTCTGTCTGTCTCTCTCTCTCTCTCTCTCTCTCTCTCTCTCTCTCTCTCTCTCTCTCTCTGGTAGTCTCAGAACCCAGCGGGTCAGAAAGATCTTGACAGATCTCCAGACACTCCTGCTTTAATTGTCTGGAAATGGCGCTTGCTGTAGCAGAGATCACCGTGCCAGGGGTGTGCCAGCGTAGACGCTGCTCAGAGGGTGATGTAGACCCTCCTTCGCCGAGTTGATACGATTGGTTTTATTTTAATTTGTAAAAAAAAAAAGATTTAACCAGGAAGTTCCATTGACATACGTGATCTCTTTTACAAGGGAGACCTGGCCAAGACAACAGCAGCAACAAAACATACAGTATATCAGACATAAAAACATGCATGCTAATAAAGTGTTTGATTGGAGGGGATACAACATGTTATCAGTGGGGGCCCAGTTTACAGAAAACAACAACACTCTTCCTGCAAAGAGGTCTGTATCAGGGATTTAAATTCACTAAGCCAAATCAGGGTATCTAAGTAGGTAAGCGCTTGTAACCCATTCCATGCCAGTGGTGCATAGGTTAGAAAATTCTGGTTATGTCCCAAAAAAGTTTGTATATTTCTGGCTTTGAGCAGGGGCTCTTTCAGCAGCCTTACCGCGGAGGTATAAACCTGGCGCGCGAGCCTGCTGCACTGGCGATGAGCTGTTTTCCTTGGCCTGCCCAGAGCCCCAGAGATTTTGTGTGCAAACCACAGCGAATAAAGCATTTATCTGGCCTCCTTCTCTCCCGGGATGTTTAAAGTCTGCTCTTAAAGTGTTTGAATAAGACCGCGTTAAGCAAACTGTTTTCCACTTGGCACAGTTCTGCTTGTGGATTTCTGTCCACACACATCTCCCAAGACGTCCGTAAAGCCTCGCTCACCTAATTCAGATTTTTTATTTCTTTGAAAATGTTCAGTGTCACACTTGTGCTGACCCGGGCTGTTGATGTGAGTTCAGGAGGAGCGCTCCAGCTCCTTGTCTGGGAGGGTTTGATTTGTGGAACTGTGGCTTGTGAGATATCATTTCGCAATACAACATTTCTTGAACATGGCTTTACATGTTCTGAGGATTTGAGAACTTCTCCAAATTGTCGGTATTAGTAATCCAGCTAAATGGTTTCTAGCTGAATGAGGGCTTCCCCCAAGCATAATACTTTCCTTTCAAATTACCTGCTGTATTCACTCAATGAGGAGAAATACTTTCGTTCACCCAAATGTACATCTGACCTGAATGGACATGAATGGAATTTGTAATTAATTATCCTAAACAGCAGTGTCTCCCCGTGATGACTTTATTGGGAAGGGCACTACATTGAATTACGTTTGATTGATTGACTGGTTGGTGAAACAGAGATTTGGGAAATGAAAGACACGTAATGTGATACCTATTGGGGATTGTGTGTGGGGGTGAAGGAGATTACATCAGCATGTTTTGCGCAGTTAAGAATGTTGATATTATTCTGTTAAGACTTTTATCTAATTCAGTCACACATCAGTTTACCCAAATCGTGAACAGAAGAAATGCCTTGAGTGTGGTTCTGTGTGGCTCAGTAGGTAGAGCGTGGTTCTGTGTGGCTCAGTAGGTAGAGCATGGTTCTGTGTGGCTCAGTAGGTAGAGCATGGTTCTGTGTGGCTCAGTAGGTAGAGCGTGGTTCTGTGTGTCTCAGTAGGTAGAGCATGGTTCTGTGTGGCTCAGTAGGTAAAGCATGGTTCTGTGTGGCTCAGTAGGTAGAGCGTGGTTCTTTGTGGCTCAGTAGGTAGAGCATGGTTCTGTGTGGCTCAGTAGGTAGAGCATGGTTCTGTGTGTCTCAGTAGGTAGAGCGTGGTTCTGTGTGTCTCAGTAGGTAGAGCGTGGGTTCTGTGTGGCTCAGTAGGTAGAGCGTGGTTCTGTGTGTCTCAGTAGGTAGAGTGTGGTTCTGTGTGTCTCAGTAGGTAGAGCGTGGTTCTGTGTGGCTCAGTAGGTAGAGCGTGGTTCTGTGTGTCTCAGTAGGTAGAGTGCGGTTCTGTGTGACTCAGTAGGTAGAGCGTGGTTCTGTGTGGCTCAGTAGGTAGAGCGTGGTTCTGTGTGTCTCAGTAGGTAGAGCGTGGTTCTGTCTGGCTCAGTAGGTAGAGCGTGGTTCTGTGTGTCTCAGTAGGTAGAGCGTGGTTCTGTGTGTCTCAGTAGGTAGAGCGTGGTTCTGTGTGGCTCAGTAGGTAGAGTGTGGTTCTGTGTGGCTCAGTAGGTAGAGCTTTGCCTTTCTCACTATTGGCGTGCACTAGTTTGTATTTTAGCTGCAGAGGAAATGATTGTGGTGCACACTGTGTGAGGTTTCAGGAGTGTTTGTGGATCAGCCACATGTAGGGGCGAGCGGGCGTGGCTGTAAACGTCAGCGGGGGAAGAAGGGAAACTGTGATTGGGAGTCCTGTCCTATGGTGAGGAGAGTCGCTGGAATAACATCAATCTTCTCCAAAAACAACAAAAGATTGTTGTTACAGACGGAAAGATAGCTTCTTATTGAGGTTGGTATGTGTGGCACATTGGAACATGATGTCTGTAAGTGATTGGGTGGGATTCATATTTACTGTTTGGTTTGACTTACTGCTCATGAGCGACTTGGAAAGGTTACTTGCATGTAAACGTGGGGACTCGTTCAGACACACGGACGGACGGACAGCAGAGGCGGACAGATGGACATGTGGAGCTCAGGAGTGTTTGAAGCAGACGCGTGTCCACGTTCAGGTCAGGCTGGCCACAGCGTATTTAGAGGTTTATTTTTTTTTTTATTAAGTTTACATGTATGAATTTTAGTAGATTTATTGTTGTTACTTGGTTTTTGGAAAGTTATCTTCGCTTGATTGTGTCAAAAATATTCTAGAATGCTGACAAATATCCTCCAGGATTCTACATTTTTGCAGAGTTCAATCGATAATAATTCCGGGATAAAGTTTCTCACGATGAACTCGTGAGAGCTGCTGGATGTTCCCTTGAATGCCTGTCACAACACTTCTGTTTGTGATCCTAGATCTTTCAATATTTAAGTACTGTATCTATTTACTGTCCCTCTGCTATGTACGGCCTACTGTTATGCCACAGAAATACGACTTAATCGACTGTCGTTCATGCATCACACAAAAGAACATAAGAATACATAATGAGGAGAACGGACTGTTTGGCCCATCTAGGCTCGTCATGTTCTAATCTAAAGAGTATCTAGTACTGCATGTAGCCTGGACCTGAATAGCCCAAGCGTTTCTGCGTCTACTACCCGACCTGGCAAGCTGTTCCAGGCATTCACAACTCTCTGCGTAAAGAAAAAACTTCCTAATATCCGTGAGGAATTTTCCTTTAACTAATTTCCACCTGTGGCCTCTTGTTCTGCTGACCCCACTTATCTTAAAAAATCTTTGGTAGTTCACTTTGTTCCCTTTTAGGAATTTAAAAACCTCAAACTAGAGAACCAAACATGGAACTGTGGAAACAGGAAATGCATGAAAATAACAATGAATAATTAAAATGGAGGAAGAGAGAGTGAGACAGTGAGAGAGTGAGACAGTGAGACAGTGAGACAGTGAGACAGTGAGACAGTGAGACAGTGAGAGACTGAGGCAGTGAGACAGTGAGACAGTGAGACAGTGAGACAGTGAGACAGTGAGACAGTGAGAGAGTGAGGCCACAATCGTTCTTCTCAAAAACAGGAGCAGTAATGGTTGATGGCAGGATTTGTAGAGAAGTTTGATGTGGAATGTGAAGGGGTCACAGTTCAACAATGTCGGGTTTTTGTGTCTGTCAGACGGGTTGTTCTGTACTGTACTCGCAATAATGGACACCGACAGCAGGGCAGGAATGCTCCCAGGAATTTCATGAAGTCACGGAGGAATTTTCAAAGTCATGCTTAAAAAATAAAAAAAGGGCTCCAAAACACTGTACGAAACTGTTTATTCCAGAGAGACAGTATGTGCATGTCTGATTCACGTCACTTCAGTATAGAAGAACGTTGTGAATATTTGTAGATGTACCAAAAGTTCCACTACATTCCAAATGGATGCTAAATGTAGATGAGTCACAGGGACATTTTCCCTCCACGTGAATTCATGCAAACTGGATTATTCATTATTCATTCATTATTAATTCATTCAAACCATGTGCTGGTGAGATGTTTGTTTAATGTCAAATCAAGAAATCAAGACTGCCCATATTTGAAGTCTTTACACCAAACATATACTTTTTAAAATCATGAATTTAAAGTCTTTCTTCAAAAGAGGATTGTGTGACATTACTAGACCTGCCAATGACTGTCATAACATTTTTAAAGATGACATTAAGCGTATTTTATTCATACAAACCTTTCATAAAATAATTGACAACTTAAATACAGAAGTGAATGGCTCAGTCTAGCCATAGTAATCGTCTCCAAGGTTAACTCCTCTTGTGAGTTCAGATTCATTTGTTTTTGGTTTTGTTTTGACTTCCTTTTCTTTTTTTGCTCTTGAGAAAGTGCTGTGAGGCCCCAGATTCCTCCTCTTTTCTCCCCTGTTCTTAGGACGGTAATCCCTGGATCAGCCGGAGGAAAGCTCCCGGAGGGGCCACACAATCTCACAGCCCTGGAGAGCTCCTCCCCGTACCCTCTGATGGGCCTGTCATCGAGGGACTTACTCTCTCGAGGGTAAGAGGCTTCTGAGAGCCAGACACAAACAGGCAAGAGAGGACTCGAGTGGCCCTTGAATTAATTGAGGCATGCGTGTAAACTAAGCCCCAGAGAGCCGGAATGGCTGCCACATGCACTCAGCCCCAGAGAGCCGGAATGGCTGCCACATGCACTCAGCCCCAGAGAGCCGGAATGGCTGCCACATGCACTCAGCCCCAGAGAGCCGGAATGGCTGCCTCCTTCACTGTGAGGGTCCAGCACAGAGCTGGGAGGGTGGGGTGCGGGCGGGGTGGGGTGCGGGCGGGCGGGGGCGGGGCGGGGTGGGGTGGGGTGCGGGCCTGTCTGCTCTTATCTGGGCTCACCCTCGTT
>JAINUG010000373.1:270000-285000 GCA_029706075.1 Aldrovandia affinis | reverse complement strand
AAATTCCCGTAAATACCCCAAAAATGTAAAGCGCTGTGTTTACTGTGTCTGTGTGTATTTTGCATAGTTTTTGGCCCTCATGCCTGTGATTAGACTTGGTACACTCAGCAGAATAGCTCACGCACCGTAACCGTGTTCGTAAGCGTGTCAGCTTAGCGTGCCCTTCTTCTCCTGTAACATTTAATTCCCAGACTTAGTTTTTGATTCCCTCTTGGGCGTCCGACAGAGCTCGTCGAGCTGGAGCCCAGAGAGGGCTAATCGCGGTCGCGCCGCGAGAGACTCATTTTTGGCTCGAGGTTTTGAAGCAGTGCTCCTGTGCGTCGGGACGGCCTGCCTTGGCGGTGACTTCAGTGGGGCGCGTGACCGCACCCTCCATTGAAACGGGATGCCCCGACGGGTATCATTACGCCCGCGTCCCGGGGGAGGGACCATTTTTCAGCAGGTACACTTACCGCTACTCTCTGACCTGTGACAGCGTATCACGTTCTGTGCCTTTGGCAGCGAAGAGAAACTTAACAGGCGTGCAATTTTTTAAAATGTGTTCTTGTACGTGAATATGAAATTACATAATGTGTACCATTTATAATTCGGATTGCAAAGGTGTTTACATTTTAAGGTGCGCTTGGAATGTTTCGCTGGGTTTTTTTGTTTTGTTTTGTTTCGTTTTTTGCCATTTTTCTAAATTAATTGCCTTTGAATGACATTTGCATTGAGGGTCCCGAACTGCATTAACAGGGGAGAATTAAACAGCCTTTGAAGTGCCAGAGTGTATTTTAGTTGAAGGGTTTGAGGTTGTGTTAGCCCCACATTTCGTACTTCACCAGTGCATGTTGTAACACTGCAGGTTTCATTGATGCTGCAGGTAACTATTTCTCACTACAGGTAATATTTTTCATTAAAAAAATTGTAGTTTCAACTGGCTAATATTTTTCTGAACAGGCTTGTACTGCAACTCTTAAATCTGATTTAATTTTTGTCATTTAATTTTAGGCTTAAATCTTGGGCTTAAAAAGCGTTAAATTGTTCACACGTGGCATTATATCGCTGCTGTTTAGGAGGCACATTTACCCCCTCACATTCCAGGATCCCCTCATCCAAGCCTGATGTCATAGAACAGCCCTCGGCTGTAATGAACGCCCGAAGGTTTACCACTGCACCTTATTACAGTAGATCTAATTTAAAGGAAACATCATTGTGAATAAAGGTTTGTAAAAAGTGTTATCATCAAAACTAGTGAAGGGAAACCAGATAGAATACTGTTTTATCAAAGAGGGAAGGAGTTTTACGTGATGAAGATAAGTCCCCAACTGAAAAATCCTGTCAAGCAATTTGCAACAATACTGAGTGTACAGCTACCATAATAATATAGCATAATTGTATCATCATTCTTTAGCTAATGTCAGTGGCATTTTGTGCTAGTGGAACCTTGTAATTGCTTCAATATGTTTCTTACCTTGGCTGCTAATGTGGAGATCCTTCTGGCCATGGCAGGGATGAAGAGCCTGTTCTCATTTCTGGGAGAAAGTGTTGGTGTGAATCGAGACGTGTGTGGCCTCAGAGAATGACCTGCTTACACACGCGAGCTGTTTGTGAGGAGGTGGTGAGGCTGGTTACACACTGGAGCTGGCTGGTTACACACTGGAGCTGTTTGTGAGGAGGTGGTGAGGCTGGTTACACACGCGAGCTGTTTGTGAGGAGGTGGTGAGGCTGGTTACACACGAGCTGTTTGTGAGGAGGTGGTGAGGCTGGTTACACACGCGAGCTGTTTGTGAGGAGGTGGTGAGGCTGGTTACACACTGGAGCTGTTTGTGAGGAGGTGGTGAGGCTGGTTACACACTGGAGCTGTTTGTGAGGAGGTGGTGAGGCTGGTTACACACGCGAGCTGTTTGTGAGGAGGTGGTGAGGCTGCTTACACACGCGAGCTGTTTGTGAGGAGGTGGTGAGGCTGGTTACACACTGGAGCTGGCTGGTTACACACTGGAGCTGTTTGTGAGGAGGTGGTGAGGCTGGTTACACACGCGAGCTGTTTGTGAGGAGGTGGTGAGGCTGGTTACACACTGGAGCTGTTTGTGAGGAGGTGGTGAGGCTGGTTACACACTGGAGCTGGCTGGTTACACACTGGAGCTGTTTGTGAGGAGGTGGTGAGGCTGGTTACACACTGGAGCTGGCTGGTTACACACTGGAGCTGTTTGTGAGGAGGTGGTGAGGCTTGGTTACACGCGAGCTGTTTGTGAGGAGGTGGTGAGGCTGGTTACACACTGGAGCTGGCTGGTTACACACTGGAGCTGTTTGTGAGGAGGTGGTGAGGCTGGTTACACACTGGAGCTGGCTGGTTACACACTGGAGCTGTTTGTGAGGAGGTGGTGAGGCTTGGTTACACACGCGAGCTGTTTGTGAGGAGGTGGTGAGGCTGGTTACACACGGGAGCTGTTTGTGAGGAGGTGGTGAGGCTGGTTACACACGGGAGCTGTTTGTGAGGAGGTGGTGAGGCTGGCCTGCTTTGGCCTCAGACCTGACCCAGTGTTGGAGTTTAATTGATGGAGTTTCACCTGATGCTCAAATTCCACTGTCTCTTTAACCTTACGGACACTTTCCATGTCATGACAGTGGTCTCAGACAAACGTTTTGCTTGCACATGCTGTAAAAATAGGCCATCAAGGTTCAAAGTTTCAAGGATTTAAGTTATAAGCACAGTTTGTCTCAATTGAAAACACATGGTATAGGGGCGTTTTCAAAAGCACTGTGCTCTTTTCTCAGGAATAGTTATGGGATCTGGTTTAATTCCTTGGTGCATATTATACTGTATCTGCAGAAGTAATTTGGTGAAAATTGAATAATGAATGCTATCTACATATCCATAATGTAATCTGGAGCAGGACCTCTTACAAAGTGTATTTTTTATCACCGCAACAAATTATTATTATTTTATTTTTTGTGGATTCTTTGTTGATTCTTGTGTTCTTTCCAAGCGAGAGTTGAGATACTGAACTGAGAATTTTCTAAAAGAACTTTGATTTATATTGTCCTTCTTTATTTCATTACGGCCCTGGCCTTCCTCAAGGGGATTAGACTAGCACCAGTAAGGGAATATAACCTGGTAGTTCTGTGTGTCTCAGTAGGTAGAGGTAGAGCATGGTTCTGTGTGGCTGTGTGTCTCAGTAGGTTCTGTAGAGCGTGGTTCTGTGTGGCTCAGTAGGTAGAGCGTGGTTCTGTGTGGCTCAGTAGGTAGAGCGTGGTTCTGTGTGTCTCAGTAGGTAGAGCGTGGTTCTGTGTGGCTCAGTAGGTAGAGCGTGGTTCTGTGTGGCTCAGTAGGTAGAGTGTGGTTCTGTGTGGCTCAGTAGGTAGAGCGTGGTTCTGTGTGGCTCAGTAGGTAGAGCGTGGTTCTGTGTGTCTCAGTAGGTAGATCGTGGTTCTGTGTGGCTCAGTAGGTAGAGCGTGGTAAAGCATCAGCTACATGGCATATATTATATCATATTATATTATGTGTGGCTCATTTCTGTGTGGCTCAGTAACCTAGTGAAAGTATCAGGGTAGAGTGCGTGGTTCTGTGTGGCTCAGTAGGTGACGTGGTTCTGTCTCAGTAGGTAGAGTGTGGTTCTGTGCATCGTAGAGCGTGGTTCTGCTTGTCAGGAAGATGTCATTGTTTTCAGACGGGATTCTCGGGAGAGCAGAACTGCAAGCTGATACCACAGCCCTTTACGACCCTTGACCTCCTGCTCTCCTCCGTGGGATCAGGGACGGCCTAACCCGAACCTCCTGCCCTCCTCCGTGGGATCAGCGCCGGCCGAAAGGCCTCAAGTTTTATCCTCCCTGACAGGAGGTCCGCGATGCGTACTCCCACGTGTGTCTGAGGGACGGGCCTACGTCTGGGAGGGACAGGTCTTCCCAACGCCGTGGAGAAGGACCGCTTTTGGTCCTGAGGTCGGGGGGAAACCCAGACGGTACGGCTATTTTGCCTTTTGCATATGACCCAGAACAAGGAAAAAACGACAAGCTAATTGATTTGTTTTGGATCTTTTTTTCAGAGCGGTTTTTAAAGGGCATGCGAGTCTCTTGACAGCCGTTTATTGTGTTTTTGGACGTTTCGTATTTCATGAGTCATCTCGAGTTTCATGTAATCCCTCACGTATTCCTTATAGAAAACAATGTTAGACACTGTATAAAATTCGGAATTTCTGAAGGGGTTTTCACTAAGACTGTGTCAAAGCACACGGTTTCCTGATTTGTAGAGATCCAGTCAAATGGATGGAGGTCATGTTGAGATGATCGTGAGCTTCAGCAGTTTTGTGTAAAGGGAAGACCTCTCTCTGCTTTTTGCATGTTGCAAGAAAAAACTCCCCAGTGGGACAAAATCTCAGGAGGAACCTGTTTTAGAGGGACTAACACTAACCATAACCTGTTTTAGAGGGACTAACACTAACCATAACCTGTTTTAGAGGGACTAACACTAACCATAACCTGTTTTAGAGGGACTAACACTAACCTGTTTTAGAGGGACTAACACTAACCATAACCTGTTTTAGAGGGACTAACACTAACCCTAACCTATCTTAGAGGGACTAACACTAACCATAACCTGTTTTAGAGGGACTAACACTAACCAAAGCCTGTTTTAGAGGGACTAACACTAACCCTAACCTGTTTTAGAGGGACAAACACTAACCATAACCTGTTTTAGAGGGACTAACACTAACCCTAACCTACCTTAGAGGGACTAACACTAACCATAACCTGTTTTAGAGGGACTAACACTAACCATAACCTACCTTAGAGGGACTAACACTAACCTTAACCTGTTTTAGAGGGACAAACACTAACCATAACCTGTTTTAGAGGGACTAACACTAACCTGTTTTAGAGGGACTAACACTAACCTGTTTTAGAGGGACTAACACTAACCTATTTTAGAGGGACTAACACTAACCATAACCTACCTTAGAGGGACTAACACTAACCCTAACCTGTTTTAGAGGGACTAACACTAACCCTAACCTGTTTTAGAGGGACTAACACTAACCATAACCTGTTTTAGAGGGACTAACACTAACCCTAACCTACCTTAGAGGGACTAACACTAACCCTAACCTGTTTTAGAGGGACTAACACTAACCATAACCTGTTTTAGAGGGACTAACACTAACCATAACCTGTTTTAGAGGGACTAACACTAACCCTAACCTGTTTTAGAGGGACTAACACTAACCTGTTTTAGAGGGACTAACACTAACCTGTTTTAGAGGGACTAACACTAACCTGTTTTAGAGGGACTAACACTAACCCTAACCTTTTGTAGAGGGACTAACACTAACCGTGGCTCTGTATGGCTCAAGCACGTTCGTGGCTGAAGTAGTATTTTTCGATATGGTGCCTTGCTTCTGTTTGATAAAGCTTTGGTACGGGTGTGGTTACATTAATTACATCTTCACTATATATTCTCAGGTGAAAGTTGAGGAGGTTTTAAGGTCATTCTGCAAAGCCCTGATTCAGATACACTCAGAGTTTGACTCCTTGGCTGTCTGGAGGGCTCAGGGCTGCTTTGAGTCGTTCAGGATTGTAAATATAAGCGGCGTAAAAACGCAGACTATCCAATGTGGCAACAAAGAGCCGTGAAGCTCTGTCTCGTCCTTTCACCTTGAGTGAAGGCACCAGGCCTCATCCAGCACCTTCTGTTCCTGCGCCAATTCAACTCAGTTTATTTATACTGCACGTTTTACAAGGACACTGTCACAAAGCAGATTTACAGGGGTGTGGAGCCTTAAACGCCCAGGGCAACCGGGGCAAAGAAAGAAAGGAAGGAAGAAACAAACTTGAGAGGAACCAGACTCTGGGGGGTTAGACTCTGGGGGTGGCCATTCTGGCTGGGGAGGGACGGGGAACTTGTCAATAAACGGAGGGGGAGAATCAAGAGTGCATACAACTTTGAAGCAGATGACAGTTGTTTGGAGATAACAGGAGGCACTAGGCTGAGTCTGAGCTAGACCTTGGTACCTGATCCTCAAAGTCTTCATCCCAAGTGACCAATCAGAGCACACCGCGGGACCCCCTCGCTCTCTAGCCTCCTGGGAACATCAGGACCCATCTGCGTGTCACGAAATAAAGAAACAAAATCAGGATGAACTTCTCACCTGGAGCGAGGCGAGAGGCAGCTGCCTGCGCCCGGCACAGGACCAGAGGAGGGGGTGATGCTGTGGCTGACGACATCTCCGCCCTCTCTCTCTCTCGCCCTTGGGCCACAAGGCATCATGGGAACGCCCACAATGCCCCTCAGAGCCCTGGGTTATTAGCAGTAGTGATGGAGCAGCGTTTATCAGTGTTGTGTCACCTTGGAGGCACAATGAGGCCGTCCTGGCCACGGCGTTGAGTGATCCAGCCCTCCCACGCCCGACACAGCGCAGCGCCCTCCTCTCATTGGCTGCACCGCCCTCCTCTCATTGGCTGCACCGCTCCAGCCCTCCCACGCCCCCGACACAGCGCAGCGCCCTCCTCTCATTGGCTGCAGCGCCCTCCTCTCATTGGCTCCACCGCTCCAGCCTCCCGCGGACACGTTTCCCAGAATCCTCCCTTTGTGCCTCAAGGCTGGCGATGGCGAGCAAACACGGGCGCGACCGGCTGCAGCTACGGCTCATAAACTCTGTTCATGAAAGAGTCGCGTGAGCAGGAGGAGGAGGGGGGTGATCAACAGGAAGGACAGAGGAAGAGAGAGGAGAGAGGGAGGAGAGAGCGAGAGGAGAGAGCGAGAGAGAGAGAGAGAGAGAGGAGAGAGGAGAGAGAGAGAGAGAGAGAGAGAGAGAGAGAGAGAGAGAGAGAGAGAGAGAGAGAGAGGAGAGAGAGAGAGAGAGAGAGAGAGAGGAGAGAGAGAGAGAGAGAGAGAGAGAGAGAGAGAGAGAGAGGAGAGAGGAGAGAGGGAGAGAGGAGAGAGAGAGAGGAGAGAGAGAGAGAGAGAGAGAGAGAGGAGGATGGAGAGAGAGAGAGAGAGAGAGAGGAGGATAGAGAGAGAGAGAGAGAGAGAGAGAGAGAGAGAGAGAGGAGGAGGATAGAGAGAGGGTGGACAGCTGGCACTGTTCAATTGTGAAAAGGAACACATCAGATGAAAGAAATTCATAGAAGTGATCATTTGGTTTGTTGGCTTAGTCCTCCATTTTGGTGCTACCACAATGGCTCTCCGAGCGGGCTGAGATCAGTCGTGCCCCGTATTCAGGGCTGTGTTTGTCTGCTCGTGGTCGTGGGGCCCTGGAGAGGCCAAGGCCACATGAAAGAGATTTGTTTTTAACAGGCAAATAGAGTTTGGCTGGTTGCAGTTACAACAATGCATAAACAAGATCCATATTATCCACAAACCACTCATTAAAAGGCCCTGTGTCTGAGGTATTAACAGTAATGACCAAATTGCCAGTTCAATTATTGATTACCCCCCCCCCCCTCTGTGAAATCCTGCCAGTATGTTAAACACAGCTTATTGGTGTGCACACACTTACTTTCTCAGGCTAGCCAAAACAGATTTTCTTTGTTATTAAAATAATTTTGTCAAAATGTTTCTTTCTTGGATACACAATCCATTTACTACTTTAGAATTGGCTGTCGTCAATGGGAACAAAAAAAAGCCAAAGTCTAAATATGTTTCTGTGTTTTTTAAAATGTTTTTAATTTGCTCAGATGTTTTGCAGCATTAGGGACCTTTAAGTGTTTACCTGTTTCAGGACAGGGCCCACCCACAGTATTATAGCGTTACGGCCATTATTCAACAACGGGAACCTTTTATGATATAATATTTTCATTGTGGGTATGACGAATTACAGCTTTGAATGATTTGGGATAAAATATCTCCCACAGGAGGAATAAATAAAAAAAACTCATTAAAAATAATAAAGTAAGCCAGCATGTTAACTTTGTTTTAAAACCTTAATAAAAACGACTTCTGGTGAAGGTGAAACTGTGCCAGAGAAGGTCACATGACGGGTTCTGTGAATGGTTGAACACGGTTAATACTGCAGTGTAAGAGTTTGTATGCGTGTTCTGCTGCGTGCGCTTATCCTTGAACTTACTGCTTGAAGTCCAGTCTAAAACCTTAAGCACATTTCTTTGTTGGGAAGCACACCTATCCTGTGTTGAAACTGGAATAGTTTTTATATATATATATATATATATATATCGCAAGTATGTGAACAGATGATGACCTGAAGATTTGTCTTGATGTGTATCGGGCTGTTGTGAGAACGTTTCCAATATTCCAACGCCAACATTTTTATTTGACGGTTTCCACCTGCAGACTAATGATGATTGTCTCGCACATAAACAGCGCTCTGGAATGAGCAGTCGGCCAGTGGAGGCGATGTATTTCGGCTTCCCGACAACACACATAAACAGTGCAGATGTGAGCGTGTTAATGATGGAGGCGAGCAGACTGGCGGGGCCAGAGCGCTGACGATTAGCTGCATTCTCTGCATTTCTGCAGTCCGACCTGCAAGGAGGCAGGGATAGAGAGAGAGAGAGGAGAGAGAAATTATAAAATTCAGCAACATACGTCAGCTCACCATCATCCATTTTGATTCCAACAAATTACTGTTTTTATTTTTAGACTAGGAAAGGAATCGGCATGTGTTGCAGCGAATTTCAACATTTTACATTTTCGGCATTCAGAAAACACTCCAGAGGAACCTAGAATGAGTGCTTTTAAAATGGCGAGAGTAATCACGGCTAGAGCACGAGATCAGTCCAGCAACAATGAAACAGACGTCATCGTAGACAGACACACACCGCACCTATAAAACAGGGAGAGGAAAGTTAGTCAACACATCTAACCATATTAAAGTGCCTTCTGTGGCAGTTTTTACATTTTTGATTTTGGACAAATTGAGTCCCCTGTTTTTAATTTTGTACAACGCATCACTCACTCCATTCACTGTCCCATGTTTCCTGAATAGTGTGCCTTGGTAAAAGCACAAATATACTTTCGTTTTCAGCTTGGATGTTTACAAGGTTTTATTGTCAAACCTAAGGTTTCAGGTTTTGTCTAGAATAGCTCTGCTTGTTATGAATGCTCTGCTGGTAAGTGCAGTCTGTTCTGTGGTCGTTAGGCAGGTTAACGTCCTTGTTTGAATCAAGCTCTTTCATGACACAGAAATGAGGTCCAGAGAGTCAAATCTGACATTTTCATACTAATCTCATCTCATCTTCAGCCGCTTATTCCTAGTTAGGGTCGCGGGGGGGGGGGGGCTGGAGCCTATCCCAGCATGCATTGGGGCGAGAGGCAGGAATACACCCTGGACAGGTCGCCAGTCCATCGCAGGGCACTACATACACCATTCACTCACACACTCATACCTACAGGCAATTTAGCCTCTCCAATTAGCCTAACGTGCATGTGTTTGGACTGTGGGAGGAAACCCATGCGGACACGGGGAGAACATGCAAACTCCACACAGAAAGGCCCCGGCCTGGATTCGAACCCGAGACCTTCTTGCTGTGAGGCGACAGTGCTATCCACTGCACCACCGTGCTGCCCATTTTCATACTATTTTTGGAATGATTATATTTAAATTGCTTTTCACACATTTTACTGTGCCTTTTTTTTTGTTTGTTTGTTTCAGATTTTTTCCCAATTTGGTAGCCTACCCTCTTTCTTTTTCAATTTTACCCTCCCCCCACAAACTCGCCACCCGCCTCCACGGGACGAGCTAATACCTCGAGGCAACATTCGCCTCCTCCGAGACGGAACTCGCCCCAACCCTGTTTATGAAGTTGCCCTTCCTCTCCCCGGCGAGTTTGTGACGGCTCGCCCTCCCCCTGGGGCGGACAGCCAAACGCCGCCCCCGACCGGGACTCCCCACCAGGGCTGGTCTGATGCAGTCGGGTTTCAAACAGCGACCGTGACAGGCAGCTCACACTCATAAAGGACCAGCCGATACAGGTGCATTAGACCGCTACGCTATCAGAGGCCCCCGCCCTGTATGACGGTTTTTAAAGTCGTATCCCATCCACACATTTTTGACTCATGCCGTGCTTAACGGTTTTTAAACCTACAATTTTTTTGTTTTTTTAAAGCAAAGCCTAATTGGTTTCACAAGACATGTTGACTCAGGCTTGGTTGGGTTTGATCCTCCCGGGCGTTCCTGTCTCCATTGCGCTGGTGGTTCTGTCATGTCCAGGAGCGTCTCTGTGTCGTCTCATCCAGAGAAGTTTTGAGGGCTGGGCCATAGCCAAGGCCCTGCGCGCCCCAGCTCCTCCGCTCTCACGCCAGCCGGCCGCCCTGGACCACATGGTTCTCCTGATTAACATCAGTCAGGGTTTTAGTTTAGTTTAGTTTTTTACTCATACTAATTAGTTAACTAATTGACTAAATATTAATCTGGTATTTGTCAGACCAACAAGCGATATCTTGCACATTGTTTGCAATAATTTATGTCTGTGTCGTGTTTTTTTTATATCATGTCTGTCTACTTGTTGTTACTGTTTCTTGTTGTGAAGCCAAGGAAACATTTCCATGTGAGTGGACAGTAAAATTATGAAGGTTTAATTCTCTCTGTCTTTGCATCCTGTTGCCAATCCCCAGTGGCATTGGAATCTTAGATCTGTTCAATGTCCCGAATGAACTTTATCCTGGATGAGCTGTCACCATGAGGACACAGTGGGTCAGTCCGTGCGTGAATTAAGTCCTGATGACTGACCACTTGTCTTTCAAGTGTCCCATAACCTGGGGTACTGGTTCCGCACGGACATTAGGACGTTTTTCTTTACACAGAGAGTTGTCAATGCCTGGAACAGCTTGCCAGGTCGGGTAGTAGAGGCAGAAACACTTGGGCTATTCAAGTCCAGGCTAGATGCAGCACTAGATACTCTTTAGATTAGGACATGACGAGCCTAGATGGGCTGAACATCATTATGTATTCTTGAGTTCTTTAGGTGTGGCGTCAGATGCATGACAAGGCGTTTCTCATCTGAGAGAACTTTGAACACATTGATTCTTGGGTTCGATTCCATTTCATTTCAGTCAATTCAGGAAAATGAATTGAAATTCAGTTAATTCATTGAAAAATCCTCATAGAATATATGTGTGTTTCTGATCCAGGAGTGTGTGTTTCTGATCCAGGAGTGTGTGTTTCTGACCCAGGAGTGCGTTTCTGACCCAGGAGTGTGTGTTTCTGACCCAGGAGTGTATGTTTCTGACCCAGGAGTGTGTGTTTCTGACCCAGGAGTGTGTGTTTCTGACCACAGTTGCCCTTTGCTGATGATGTATTTCCCTCAAACTTCCATGCTGACTTCACCTTAGACTCTGTTCCTCATGAAACATCAGCAAGTTTGAGCAGTCTTCATCACTGAAGCTCCTGCCAAACGTACCCCAACCATCACCCCTCGAGGTCTCGACTTCTAGCCATGGTAGCCATGGTAGCCATAACTATCGGCAACCAGGCCTGCCCAGCATTATTCTACATGACCCTGAGCATGCTGGGATGTTAATGGATTAATTTACTCAGGAACAAGCACCTGCTCTCAGTGCACAGTGTCCCTCATTTACTCAAGCGTTAAATCATTAAAAACCCTGACCCCTAACCCCTGACCCCTAACCCCTAACCCCTAACCCCTAGCCCCTGACCCCTAACCCCTAGCCCCTAACCCCTGACCCCTAACCCCTAACCCCTAACCCCTGACCCCTAACCCCTAACCCCTAACCCCTAGCCCTGAGCCCCTAACCCTGACCCCTAGCCCCTAACCCCTGACCCCTGACCCTGACCCCTAACCCCTAACCCTAACCCCTAACCCCTGACCCCTGACCCCTAGCCCCTAACCCCCCCTAACCCCTAGCCCCTAACCCCTGACCCCTAACCCCTGACCCCTAGCCCCTAACCCCTAACCCCTAGCCCCTAACCCCTAACGCTATACTCTGTGTCCCTCATTTACTCAAGCGTTTCCACCTTTTTGGCCACTGAAATCAGCATCTGTATTTGGACTTTTCTCCATTTGTCCTGCTGATCAGTGAGTGACCTGCCAGATGTAGCCAGTGGAAGTGTCTCACCTCGTACTCTACTGCGTTATGATCACCTCACACTCTACTGCGTTATGATCACCCCCGTACTCTACTGCGTTATGATCACCTCGTACTCTACTGCGTTATGGTCACCTCTACTGCGCTATGATCACCTCTACTGCGTTATGGTCACCTCTACTGCGCTATGATCACCTCTACTGCGTTATGATCACCTCTACTGCGCTATGATCACCTCTACTGCGTTATGATCCCTCTACTGCGTTATGATCCCTCTCTACTGCGCTTATGATCACCTCTACTGCGTCACCTCTACTGATCCCTCTACTGCGTTATGATCACCTCTACTGCGCTTATGATCACCTCTACTGCGCTATGATCACCTCTACTGCGTTATGATCACCTCGTACTCTACTGCGTTATGATCACCTCGTACTCTGCTGCGTTATGATGGCGTGTCCTTTTGCTCTCCCGCGTTGGCATTAACGTCGGGTCAAAACAGAGGCGCCCCAGTCCTCGTGTATGATCCAGAGAACATTAAAATCATCCTTTCCTTCCTGTCCGGATAGAAAGATAAAACAGTTGCCTGTAATAACAAAAGTTCTTCAGACATTGTGAAAACATGCTCTTGGGTTCTGCTATGTGTTCCAAACATGCATTTGTTTCTACTTCCACAGATGTGTTTGGCACTGAAACGGTCTGTGGGGTGAACATAGATTGCGAACACGTTTTGTGAAAGTAAATGAAATCTTCAGTTCGGCGTTGTCTTAATGGCTTCATCATGGGGTCGACAGGAACACAGAGGCTCTCGAATGTTCCTGGAATACAAATCTATTTAAAAGTCCCCCTAAGAAGCTGTTTTATTACCTCTACGCCAAGATAAGTTTCACTCCGGCACAATATCCAACAGAATAATTTCCCAGGCAAGCTTGCCTGCGGTGTGATTTCTCTGACTGACAAAGTCATGATCTCCACTGTTTGGGTTGCAAATAACCTTTAAATATGTATCACTACAAAATGCTCGTGAACTCTTTATCATTTCAATCGATGGCGAGGCATTGGCAGCGCGACATAGTGAAGTCACACAGCAGACCGTTATGTTCCAACACTAACAACTTCATCGTGCGGAACATGTGTGCGCGCTTATCTGATAAGACGACAACTTGACGTCTTATTTTATGGGCCCATGGCAGGCTTTATTTATTTGTAATTTTTTTTTTATATGTTTTTTTTTTTTGTTTGTTTCAGATTTTCCCTGTTTTTCCTCCCTATTTGGTAGCCAATTATACCCTCTCTTTCTTTTAGATTTTACACTCCCCCACAAACTCTGTGGTTCTGTGTCAGGCTCAGTGTGGTTCTGGTAGCTCAGTAGGTGGTTCTGTGGCTCAGTAGGTAGAGTGTGGTTCTGTGTGGCTCAGTAGGTAGAGTGTGGTTCTGTGTGGCTCAGTAGGTAGAGTGTGGTTCTGTGAGTGTCTCTCAGTAGGTAGAGCATGGTTCTGTGTGAGCGTTCTGTAGGGCTCAGTAGGTAGAGCGTGGTTCTGTGTGTCTCAGTAGGTAGAGCGTGGTTCTCTGTGTCTCAGTAGGTAGAATGGTTCTGTGTGGCTCAGTAGGTAGAGTGTGGTTCTGTGTGGCTCAGTAGGTAGAGCATGGCGTTGGCAAAGCTTCGGTTGTGGGTTCAATTCCGACTGGGACCACATGTGAAAATGCACTCACAACTGTAAGTCGCTCTGGATAAAAGCGTCTGCTGAATGGCAGAATTATATAATAATATATTATATTATATTATATTATTAACTCGCCACCCGCCTCCACGGGACAAACTAATACCTCAAGGCAACGTTCGCCTCCTCTGAGACGGAACTCACCCAACCCTTTTTTCGAGGTTGCCCTACCGCTCCTTGCCGAACTTGTACCAGCTCACCCTCCCCCCTCTCCCTGGGGCGGACAGCCAAACGCCGCCCCCCGATCGGGACTGATGACCAGGGCCGGTCTGGTACAGTCAGGTTTTGAAACGCGACCGTGATAGGCACCTCACACTCGTAACGGACCAGCCAGTGCGGGTGCGTTAGACCGCTACGCCACCGGAGGCCCATTGACTGTAGACCGGAGCTTTAGTTGGAAGGCACTTGCTTGTTAAAGAGCGTAAAAGGTGTGTCAGCTCTGTGTTTGAGGACTGTGTACAGATTTCCTTTTGTCAGTTGAGGTTTATAAGACCCTCGCTAACTGAACAACCCCTCTGATTATCCCTATAGCTTTTTGTACATGTTTTTAGGATATTGTTTTGTCCAGATCTTCGCGATGTCTCCTGCTCCATGTTGAAAGGTTAAACAAGAGCAACCTTCTACTACGTCGTGTGTACGTGCATTTGAACAAAAACAACAGATTTTTTTTACATTCACTGTTCAATGTCTGCACCTCTAGTGGTGAGTGTCTGTGAGTCAGTGGTTCTGTGAGTCAGTGGTTCTGTGAGTCAGTGGGTCTGTGAGCCAGTGGTTCTGTGAGTCAGTGGTTCTGTGAGTCAGTGGTTCTGTGAGTCAGTGGTTCTGTGAGTCAGTGTTTCGGTAAGTGAGTGAGAGACGGACGTTTCTACATTTTGCTTCCTCCAGAAACGGCCAGTGTGTTTGCGTATTTACGTATGCTTATTGTAATCCTGCTGTATTTCAAAATAAACGGTCTTTTAAAATGAGGAAGGAAGGAAGTAAACTGACTAATTAACTGAAAGAATTTTGCCCCTCGTAAAATGTGCACAACCATTGAAAAAGCTAAGTTCACTAGTTAGCAGAAAAATAAGAACAAAAAGAAAAGAAAACGAAAGGAACTACATTCATTGTACTTGTCCAATCAATGCAGGTGAGAAATTAGCATGATAAGACTAATTTTTTGTGATTATCCTGCTTGTTGATGGAGAGTGATAATCAGAAACGTTGCGCTTGAGGAACGTTTCGAAGGGAAAGATAAGAGCAGTTGATGGGAGACCATTTCATATATATTTTTTGGTTTTACTCTTTGATGAAAGCGAT
>JAINUG010000373.1:252500-265000 GCA_029706075.1 Aldrovandia affinis | reverse complement strand
AATATTTGTGTCAATATTTCAAAAACGTAAAATATTTTTTTTTTTATTCTACAAACCAGTTTTTAGCTTTGTCATTACGGGTATTGTGTATAGATTGCTGAGGAAAAAAATAATTTCATCCATTTTAGACTAAGACTGCAACATAAGAAAAAGTGAAGGGGTCTGAACCGTTTCCGAATGCACTGTATGTGTGCATGTTCTGTGTGCCTTTCCTTCAGAAACGGGAGGCCGCGTGTAAGATGGATGACAGCCTCCGCTGTTTAAATACTTAAGCGGATCCCCGAATGTCCTCAGAGTGGTCAACCTGGCGGTGCTCAGAATTAATCATGCTTTTGGGTTCGCTTGAGCAGACAGGAATAAGAACATGGTGTGTGCATGGGGTAGACCTTACTCTGTTTCTCATTGGAGATTTACATTTACACTTACATTTACATTTTAGGCATTTGGCAGACGCTCTTATCCAGAGCGTCTTTCACAGTTTACATTCTTTACATACAATCCATTTATACAGCTGGATATTTTACTGAAGCAATTCAGGTTAAGTACCTTTAGCTCAAGGGTACAACAGCAGTGCCCCACCTTGGAATTGAACCTGCAACCTCTGAGTTACAAGTCCAGCTCCCTAACCATTACACTACACTGCCAGCCAGTGCTGACACACAGATGCACACTTGGATAGTGTCACAAGTTTTAATGCCTGAATAATTTATACATTTTTTTCAGATTTGTTCCAAGTTTTTCTCCCAATTTAACCCTCTGTTTATTTAGATTCTCCCTCCCCTCACGAGCCCGCCGCCCGTCCTCCAGGTCAAGCTAATATCCTCGAGGCCGGCGATGATCCGCCTCCTCCGAGATGGAACTTCGCCCACCTGCTCATTAGGAACGCCCTACTGCTCCTCACCAAGCTTGTATCGAATTTTCCTTCCCCCCCTGGGACAGACAGCCAAAGCCGCCCCGATCAGGGCTCCCGGCCAGAGTTGGATTGACGCAGTCGGGTTTCAAACTGTGACCGCAATAGGCATCTCACACTATAATTTTTTTTTTTTGTGTGTCAGTGATCAAAGGGCCATGAGTTGAATAGCCCTTCTGCTGGGTCAGAAGGAAATCAGGAATCTTCGAACATCCAGTTCCAATCTGAGTTTGGCATTGGGACCTTCAATTGGAACCAGATTTTATGGTCACAATTGAGCTTTTTGGCCATGTACACCAGTGGTGGGTTTGGCACCAGAAGAAGGACCTTTAAATTGGGGTTAAAAAAACTACAACATCATACCTATGGTGAAATATGGAGGTGGGTCTTTGAAGTAATGGGCTAGTTTTCATCTGCCTGTCCTGGGGCTCTTTTTAAGCTCAATGGAATCCAGCAGCAAGTACCAAGACATTCAAAACCTGGTTCCCTCAGAGAGGAAGATGAAACTTTGAGAACTTTCAGCAAGACAACGATCGCAAGTGTGCCCCAAAATCAAAAAGAAACGGTTAACTGACCACAAAATGCCCATTTTTCCCAATGACCACCTCCTGACTGTTCAGAAATGAGTGGTTTGAGTTGAAGAGTGAGTCCACAAGTTTAGGGTTAGGGTGAGTCCACAAGTTTAGGGTTAGGGTGGGAATGACCCTGAGAGATTGTGTGTGGAGGACGCCCTCGGGGGGGTATCGATTCAGAAGGACAGGGAGGGAGGAGCGTTGCGGAACCCACTGAAGTATGTACGGACAGAGAGAGGAGAGGGAGCATCTGGTTTAGCTATTGAGGCCACCTTGGGAAGCAGACTTCAAATAAAGTACAAGCAAGAGTACAAGGGGAAGACAATCCGACTTGACTTGGGGAGAGAGGGGAGGGTGCAGAGAGCGTTTGATAGGAGTCACCCCCCCCTCTCTCTCTCTCTCTCCTCTCTCTCTCCCTCTCTCTCTCTCTCTCTCTCCCTCTCTCCCTCTCACATATCTTCTGAAAATATATAAATGTAATAACTTTTTATATCCCTGTTTTATAGGTGCGGTGTGTGTCTGTCTACGATGACGTCTGTTTCATTGTTGCTGGACTGATCTCGTGCTCTAGCCGTGATTACTCTCGCCATTTTAAAAGCACTTATTCTAGGTTCCTCTGGGCTGTTTTCTGAATGCCTAAAATGTGAAAATGTTGACATTTTCTGCAAAGCATGGTGATTCCTCTCCGAGTCGAAAATAATGATAACTTGTTGGAATCAAAATGGATGACGGTGAGTTGATGCAGAGAGTTTTATTGGTGAGTGCCATTCTGCTCTAGCGGTGATTAATCTCGCCATTTTCAATGCACTCATTGTAATTTGCTCTGGATAATAGCATTTTTTACATTTTACATTTACATTTTAAGCATTTAGCAGACCCTCTTATCCAGAGCGACTTACAACATGTGCATTAATACATGGTAAGATCAATCATAGTTCACCCAAGAGATCAGTGCAGTAGTACAGCGATACAGTAATAGCATCTGCTAAATGCCCAAAAAATTAAAAAGGTAATGTCTCACTTTCTCCCTGAAGAAAATGTGCAGATTTAGCTTCCTTTTCTCTTGTTTTAAAGTCATAAAATCTCCTTAAACTTCAAAGAATGTTGCTGCAGTGGCAGGGCTTGGAGGGCAGATGTCTTCTGTTTGGTTCCGTGTGGCGTCATGGAAACGTCCCGCCCCCGAGGAGGGGGGGCTCTCAACGCAATTCTTCACACTGCGGCCGGAAAATCAGCCCTGGCGTTTTACATCCTGCCGGAGAAAATGGTTCCAGGTGGAGCGCCGGTCGCCAGATACACCGTCTGATCCCACACGGGCGGCAGCAGGTGACTAACGGCACACACCTTCACACTTACGAGGGGTCACACACTTTTCACACTTACGAGGGGTCACACACTTTTCACACTTACGAGGGGTCACACACTTTTCACACTTACGAGGGGTCACACACTTTTCACACTTACGAGGGGGTCACACACTTTTCACACTTACGAGGGGTCACACACTTTTCACACTTACGAGGGGTCACACACTTTTCACACTTATGAGGGGTCACACACCTTCACACTTACGAGGGGAAGAGCTCATCCTCCAGACCTGGCGAGCTTTAGGCTGGGAGAATGACACAGTCGGTGAAGCTGATGCGTAATTTATCCAGAATGTGGTTTTTGGAACATATTTACAGATCGTGCAAATGAATGTCCCGGCTGACGAATCGGATATTCCCCGCCGACTGGAACAATCAGCCCTCTGACTGTCACCACGGTCATCAAAGCTATCAGCAGCGTCTGACGTTACACATAATTGAGATCTTCCGTGTTATTTTCCAAGGAACGTCATGACAGAATTTATTGAGCTTGGACCCTCGCACATTCTACACTATTCCCCTCTCTATCGTCCCACGCCAAATTATATTGAAGAACAATCCGAGGAAGCTCTGAAAGACTGTGTTTGTGAATCTCAGCAGAGGAAATCGAATCTCTCTGAGGGAAATTGAACCGTAATTGTTCTCCCATTAAAGTGTCTTTAAGATTTTTGTCAGGGATTTGTGTGCAATTCACCGACTGGGAAAAGTTTAGACATGTTTACTCACTCCTCTTATAAACTGGCAGCTAATATTATATGCGATCCGTTCCCCCATATTTCTGCCAAAGGAAATCTCTTTCTCAGCTGTCTGCTTTCCATTTCGTCCTTTGGATAGCGTTCGTTTCGGACAGAGTGGTCAGGGGCCTAATACAACTGGGGCCAGACATGAGAATATAATTCAAAACCGCCTTCCAAGTTCATATCGCAAAATGAATACCAGACAAACGCATAACTTTGTTCCTTGGATTTCACGAGGTAACTTCTGGCTACGGAGATGTGAGTACGCAGAGTCTAAACAAAGTGTTCGTATCCATTAGCGTACACGGCTATATTTGGAGCTGAATGTGAAGAGGTCGTTCAGAGGTTCACCCTTGTCTAATTGTTTTATATTGCTGATGGCAGTAGTTAGTGAGTTTTAATGGCAAGGAATAATCTTTTCACCTCTGGCAGACCTAGTGCGTAAGGAATTTTCTAATTGTTCTGCTGGAAATATAATTAAATGGGGAGTTTCTCCTCTAAAAGGGGAATTAATATTTTAAATCGGGGGTTGCGTTAGGTCACTGACCCCACCCCTGAATGAGGAGATGGCTCCCTTAGACCCAGGATTCATCCACTTTGGCCCTGGTGGAAAAAACTCAAAAACAGCGGCATTGATATTTACAAACCGGGCAAGATCCGCTGCCCCTCGTAGACAGCTGGTGTTCGTTTCTCCAGAACTGAACGGACATCCCGGTGAAAATATGCACAAGACAGAGATTCATAACCTCCGCCATATGTGCCCCCAGGGCTTCAAAGGCAGACATGATTGGCCCATCCTGCCTCTAGGGGCGGAGCCTCACGGAAGCACTGCTCAGGGTAACAGACATGATTGGCCCACGCCGCCTGTAGGGGCGGAGCCTCACAGAAGCAGTGCTCAGCAGACATGGAGGGAACTCTACCACAGGACGGGAGGGGGAGGGGGGGACAGGTTAATACCCACACGCGGGATTAGAGCCCGAATCGCAGGGGTCTGTTTGTCTGGAGTCCCATCAGACACACGGAAGGATGGTGGTGATGGTGAGGATGCACAGCTTCAGACAGAACCACATTCACCCTGCGTTGGGTTGGGCTCACCTTGTTTGTGCTTTTTTTAATATCATTTTGTTTTAATTATTAATTATTTAGGCCAATTACACCCTGTATTTATTTAGGCTTGCCCCCTCCCACATGGGCAGACAAGCTAATTCTCAGAGGGCATTCTTCCTCCTTCCTCCTTCCTCCATTCTGCCCCCACTCCGTTCTGACTCAGGGCTGATGACCAGGGCGGACGGTCTGGTGAGAGACTGGTAGAGTTTAGAACCGCGTCCCAGACAGGCAGCGCACACTCGTGTTATTTTAGTGATATTTGTTTTTGCATCTTCACACCGCGAGTGGTGAAAGTGGGTTTCTGTGTAAGAGAAGCCGCTGGGCTGAACTCTCTCAGGGTGGCTTGGCTTGGCAGCGCGCTCCCTAATCATCCCGGGTCATATTGGGAATATCACCATCCCAGGATCCGTAACTGGGAAAAGATGTGGCTCTGATGTTCCCCCACCCTAGCCTTCAATAATTTAATGAAAGTGCACACTTTTGATAATTGTTCCCATGTGTGATAAGTGTCCCCCTCACCGAAATGAAAACTAATTTGCTTACTGTGTTACACCGAGCCATTCTGTAAGCATTTTCCAACGAGCTGCAATTGCCAATGTGAAGATATATATATATATTTTTTTTACAGTAATTGTGTGGAGTTCTTCCACGCCCTACTTTCTCAACCGTAGAAACAAGGGCCGGGGAGACGGGTGCATTTGAAATGGATATTTATGGTAATGGTTCCATCTCGGTGATGTTATTCTCCACAGTCCGTTCGCTGGGGCAGAGCTGGCCTGCACAGCGGGGGTGGAGAGGGGGAAGCCTGTCTCTCCTCACTCTGTGTGCGTTTGCTCTGGTCCTCCTCCTCCGCCCAAGGCCGTCTGAAATGAGAAGCAGCTGACAGCCTGTTCCTCACACCGGCCACCCCCCCCTTCCCCGCCCCACCACCCTTCCGTGCACCCAGGCCATCGTCACCATGACGATCGGGACGAGGCATCAACACCAGGCTGGCGTGTCACCCTCCTCACCCCCGCGTGGCCAGGGACCGCCGTCGCCCAGCTGGGTCCCGGGTCCCGGGTCAGGCCTGGTGAAGGCACGGCATCCATGTTTGCCTTTCCCAGCCGAGACGGATGTGCTGTGTTTACTGTCAGCAGCTGACGATGAATCACCTACAAAAACAAATGTAAATATGTATTCATATACGACTGTGGGCGCCCTGTGAGACCCGATACTGCAGAGCTTCTGCACAGAGTTTCTGACTCACAGACCGGACAGACCACGCTGTACTCTGAGAGAGATGTTCACTGTTTCCGGACAGTAAAGATTGGTGATCATTACAGTTTTCATTACAGAGTTTCTGACTCACAGACCGGACAGACCGCACTGTACTCTGAGAGAGAGATGTTCACTGTTTCCGGACACTGTGAAGATCATGCACAGAAACTGAGCTGCACTCTTTCTTGTGAAGTTGCTCTGATTACAACAGTGTGATCATTAAGACCCCTCACGTTGCAATAACACACTCGTCTCATAACGGCCCACTGCAGCCTTCTTGGGCTTATTTCTGCAGTTGAAAGAAGCCTGATAGTCATTCATATAACAATGGATTGCTGTGTGCAAAGTTCTAATTAAGCAATTGTTTATTTTTCGTAATCCGAACAATGAGTTATGAGCACATGTGGAGAGTGAGCTTTCACGTTTATGTAAATCAAACGCATGTGGGGAACTGCGAGCCTGCACTTCATTAATACACTCGCGTTAAGATTGACATTAATGTATACATTTGTTTCTGCGTAATTCTGTGTTATATTCGGCACCGTACATCTACGACAATCAAGTCAACGTGAAACGTAATTTGAGTTTAGATTAAATGTTGCCATTGTACAAATACACATGACCTAAGCCTTTAAAGCCGTCAGCACTCAAGGAATTCATTTTCTGAGACCTTGTTTTCTATGATTACGTGCAATATGTTTGTAACATGAAACTTCAGACATCGATTGGAAGACATGCTGCATATTGCAGCAATTCCCTTTTCAAACATTTCAGTTTGTGTTGACTACCTTCAGACCGGCATAGACCAGTTTCTCTAAATTCAGCTAAAACACTTGACACGCTTTTAAAAAATATTAAAACAAATGAATTATGTACAGTATATTTGGAATCCCATTAGTAGATTATCTGCAGTATTTTACAGTACGCACGAGTGGAACCTTGTGTATACATGTTTATGTCAATTTCAATATTAATCTGTTATAACATCAATCTTAAGGATCTCTTTTGCATTTTACATTTTTACATTTTAAGCATTTGGCAGATGCTCTTAGACAGAGAAGAGGCGAGACCGTGAGAAGTGGCTGTCGGGCGCCCGGAGCGATGGGACAGTCAGTTTGCCTGTTCCCTTTTGTTCAGTAGGTGTATTGCAGACATGGGGAAATGCTTTGACTATTTACACGCTGGTAGAATTTCAAAACACTCCTGCAGATCCCTGAGAATGTTCAACTAAACATGTTACTAACCCAAAGGGTACATCACATTTATTTCATTCATTAATATTACAACTTTAAAATTAATTCGGATGTGGACAATTAACTGTAAGTGCAGAACATGCTTCTTTGACAAGCATAGCTACAAGTAAGAGAAGAGGCGTTGAAAGTGTTTCATAAAAAAATATTCCTAAAGCAACCTGTGGTACTGCAACCTGTGGTATTTCCCTCCGGTTATACCGGAAACTATCTCTGTCAGCTTTAGGGACAAACCCTTTCCCCCTGCAGCACTGTGCTATCTCTGTCAGCTTTAGGGACAAACCCTTTCCCCCTCCAGCACTGTGCTATCTAGCGTGCTTAAATAGGCGTGGGAAATTCATCCATTCTATTGGTCCATAAATCATTTAAATTGACCAATCACAAAGAGCCAGCAGGGCCAGTCCTGTCCTCGTTTGTGGAGCTTTAGGTCATTACACATCGAGGCGTACCATAGCATTAACGATACCGGTCACAATTGGACAGTTCAACCATAGAACAATCAACACGAAATACAAAGATGTGATGCCATTATTGAAGGCAAGTAAACACACATCTGGTCAAAATGTCAATTATAATGTCAGCGTGTGGGTTATTGCTCAGCATTGAAGAGTGACATGGAAAGAACGGCATGTGGAGAATCTCATTAATTAATTTAATCATTATATCCCGACAAAGGGCATGTGAGATTGCTACAGTTGTGTAATGTTTATCTGCTTTGATGTGACTTTTGAATCCTTCCATTTCATCATGGGCATACATTAAAAAACAGTCTTTCGTAATTTGTTTGGACAAGATCTTGAAGACGACCCAGATTCTGTGACACAATCCGTGCGCTTGAAAGTAAGAGTGCCGCAAAGCTGAATATGTGTCTGTGCTGCCAGATACCCGTCTCCATGCGATAACTAACACAGCCCGATGTCAACACCGCGCTCTGCCCGCCGGGCCGTGACTCATCCGCGAGGTTATTTCACAACGACGAGCGCGCGCCACCCAGGTGCTGCAGGCGCGCCGCTCACAACCCCTCACGTGGGCCGTGGAATGCCAAGAATTGCTGCTAATCTACTTGAGCAGCATCTCGATCGTAGCGCAGTGTGTATGTCTACAGAGCTGTTTGGTCCACGTACCAACACTCACTTCCAGCAGCGGCCTGTGGTCTATGTAACGGTGCGTTGTTTTGTGATACTTCGTACACACGACACAAGCTGCGTTGGTCACCTGAAATGTATTGGTCTGTAAAATCTATGATATTATATATATTATATTATTATTCATCATATTTACATAATGTTTCTGCCAATAGCTCCAGCACCCGTGTTCTAATTTAACATTAAATTTCATTTAAAATTGTGATCGCATCCCACACATTACCAGTAGGGGAGAGCAGGGTCATGCTTTCTGATGTTTACTCTGCTATTTCCTCATCACAGTTTGTGATATAAGGTCATAACCAACAGAAAATTTAAGATTAATTTCTCAGGTTGAAATTGATATCTTTGATACCCATATAGCGTGTTCTAAAAGTACTGTGGCGACCCTGTGAGGTCGTCTGTTGTTAAATGTGTGCGCGGTGCATTCTGGGGGAGACGCTGTTGTTAAATGTGTGCATTCTGGGGGAGGCGCTGTTGTTAAATGTGTGCGCGGTGCATTCTGGGGGAGACACTGCTGTAACTATGTCTCCCCCGGCTAAACTGTTCAGTTCAATAATTGTGTGAGTTAACCATAAGAACTGTGTCGTGTTAGCTAGCGTGCTATGTGTGTAGTGCCGTCTCCCGAGTTCCAGAGTGTCGAATGTGCCCTGTGTGGAATGGACTGTACCTTCCTGACTGACTGTGTTATCTGCGAAAGGCATTTCAACGGTCTCTCGTGTCCTTCTAAGGATTTGGTAGGCAGGCAAAAACCTCCATTGTTAGGCTACTTCCGGAGTTGCGCGGTGTATGGAACACGGAAGTTAGCACGAGATATTACCCATAGCTGAGCGGTGTATGGAGCATGGGCAATTATCCTTTTCTTTATTAAAGTTGCTACCCGCATCGCCAGTTTGCATTCGACCTGGACTCTGGACTTCCTTGATACACCACCCAACGCCGCTTGCCACAGTACTTTATCGCTGGCTGAACAGAGTCTGTCCACTCGTGACAACATCGAGGTGTTTGTTGTCACAATGGTAGACATGGCTACTTCTACGTACAAAATTAACCAAACAAAGTATAGAAATAATTTTAGCCTTTATTTAATTAAACACAGTATGGTTAAAATAAATGTTAAGTTCTTGAGTCGAACAGCTTGTAATCTAAACCTGGTTGGAGAGTTTTAATTTTCAGCCACATTTAAAGATTTCTGCCATACTAAATTTTAACTTAACTGAAGTCTGAAAATCATATTTTTTAATGTTGTACACACAACTACATGATTTGTTTGAATAATAGCAGTATGGTCCATAAGATTTGATGACCAAATTAACTGTCATTTCCACATATGAGACAAATAAACTTTAATAGCAATGACCTTATCGTTTAATAGGCAGTAGGTAAAGAGTGCTCTAACCAACTCCTTCATTCAACACAAGTCTACATTGTGTGGATCATTAAATCTTTAGGACACATTTTACTTTGCAAACTAAACCTCTTGAACCTATTAGAGGCAGATTTTTATGAGCTCACGTTGTTTTTAACAGAATGCTGTCAGCACAAACCATCGTGCTCATTTCGTTTTCCCTTAATCATCAGTATTGCACTTTTATAATGAGAAATGACAGGTTAACCTGGACATCGACCATATTAATAAAATAAGTTATGGTAGGAGCTGTATTTTGTGTGGCTAATCAGCAATATCAGCAGTCCTGTATTATCACACGCCATTTCAGTCACCGCACCAGGGGAAACCTCTGTATATACTTATAAATAAATAATGGTACATTTGCGCTAAATGTGACCGTAGCCCCAAACCACATCTTGTGTTTTTTTAAAAGCATCTGTGTTTAATACAAGGCCGCGTGACAAAGCACTCCCACTTTCTCTCTGAAACACTGACCTCCGATCAGCGCACAGCTGAAGTATGTGGTGAGCAAGCGCTCTCCCCGATGGATTGAGAACTGATCTCAGGTCAGCATTGCTGAGAGCTGTAAAATGTAGAATGACCACAGTATTCTGGTGGCAGTCTGTACCCCAGTCATGGTGATTCAGGGGGCCTATATTTCCACAGTGGACTCAGTGGATTTCAGCTCTCACATGTACAGTTTGAACTCAGAGTATTTGGTTGGTACCTCGTACACTATGCTGTGTAGGCCGATATTAACATTGTGTTACTGCAGCACATCGTGGGACACTAGTGCTAACGTGCTAACGTGGCGGGTGTTCAGCCAATGAGGGACCTCTGTGGGCTAGACTGATCGGGTCCACATAAGAAATAAGGGGGGATGGGAAGCAGAGTGATTTTGATATAAAATGCATGAAATAGCATATATTAAGTGTGGTGCTGTTTTGAGTAGAAGTCTGCTCCTGGTGTTGCGGTGGTGTGTGATTTCAGTGCTAGTCGGACCACACAACTCGTCAAACAACTCTCGGACCCGTCCAGTGAACTCAACAGTGAGTTTGTACGGTCATAGATCACCGATCATGTTTTGACGGACATAATGGGCACAGGCTATTGTCTAGAGCAGGGGTGGCCAACCAGTCAGAGACTAAGAGCCACATTTTTTACTGTGTTACCGCAAAGAGCCACATCACCGGAGGGTGCACGCGAAATAAAACCTGTTCATTTATTTCGCGGACCGGGGTGGTAAGAGGAATAAAAAATTTGCGCCCTAATTTTAAACCCGGTGCATGAAACCAGTCCGTGGTGCAAAAAAGGTTGGGGACCGCTGCCCTAACTGTGGTTTTTTTTTCGCCTTCTGAAATTTTGCGAGCGGTGCGGCGTTTGACGAAAATACCGTATTGAACTCAAGCGGCGAACACGCACATAAAAAAACCCAAAAACACAAAACTTCGATATGAACGTAAGAGCCGCATGAAACCAGGCAAAGAGCCGCATGCGGCTCGGGAGCCGCGGGTTGGCCACCCCTGGTCTAGAGCAACGAAAAGTATTAAAAAATATGTTCTGTCATGATGTCAAACATAACAGTTTAAACTAACAGTGCCGGGTAGTTGTTTTGCAACCGCACTGGGTGTGACTGGGTGTGGTGGACACTCGCGCTACGACTGGATAATGTGCCAAACACACGAGCGTGGATGTGTGAAGAAGCACTTTGTGGTCAGATCTGGCATGGGCTAGGACAGGGCGTCCTGATCAATTTAAAGAACCTCTTCACGCCAAGTGTACAAAATCGGAGAATAGAAAACAGGCACCGCTATCAATAGCCATGCGAAGAAGAAAGATGACAAAACAAGATTTCAACAAAACTGCTGTAAAAGCCTGATAAAAACAAATCTGCATTCCGTCGCGCCAGAGTCGGCTCTGGCCGGGAGTGCCATCGGGGCAGCAATTGGCTGTCAGCCCCAGGGAGGGGGAGGGAAGCTGACACAGTTCGCTGCGCACAGGAGTGGTCCTGGGGTGCCGGAGTTACAGTCGACAGCTCGGCGAGTGCTGTCTCGGAGGAGGCAGCGCTTCCGCCTTTGTCACTGCTGGTCACAGGGATACGGCAGCGAACTATGAGGGAGGGGATTGAACTAAGCACAGCAGGTAATTGGCTCCCAAATTGGGAGAAAAACGGGGTAAAATCGGAAAAAATGTATTTATAGAAAGAAAATCGACATTCCCTCACTACGTTGAGTGAAATTAATTCAATTGAGATTTAATGATGTCCTGAGTGAACTTGAGTGTTGAACTTTAACTACAATATAGCTAAGAGCTGTTAGCCGGTTTTGTGTAGATACAGGGGAAAGGGTATATGACAAGGGGACAATATTTTGGCACAGTTCAAATAAAAATGAAAGAAAACACAATTTGAATTTGTCTGTAAAATGTGATCTCTGAAGAATGTGTTCTGCATTACAGTACTGTAGTACAGTACAGCATCACATTTAACAGAAGTAAAGCTAAATCGAATATTCTTTGAAAGGTAATCCTGTATCAGTAATCCTGTAAAACTCATCTTGTGTTGTTCTCTGTTACCGGGAGTGGGCCAAGGGCAGGAAACTTCATTCAACTTTCCACAGCAAACGGCCTCAGGGCAGAAGTCGAGGTCAAAATGTGCGTGACCCCAGAATCAATGAGCAACACCCATTTCTGCGTGACCTGTGACCTTTGACCTCTTTCCCCTCACACGACCAGCGCTTTGTGTCTGACCACCTTTCGTTTCCCCTGAG
>JAINUG010000373.1:220000-247500 GCA_029706075.1 Aldrovandia affinis | reverse complement strand
TTCTGCGGTCCTGACCGAGTGCGGAAGATGGTTCCACCAGCGAGGGGTCCACCACCAATCAATCAGTAAACCAGTTCAGCTTTAATCTAACCAGTGTGTTCAGCTTTAATCTAACCAGTGTGTTCAGCTTTAATTAACATTGTTCTCTTCACAAGGAGCTCCATTATTCATAGATTATTAATGATGCTCACAGGGAGCAGTTATAGAAAGAAAAGCCGATGCAAAACAAATACACCGTGAAATTAAACGCTGGACAAGAAGACTCAAAGTGGAACAAATTAGATGTATTTTACTCTGTGTGTTAGGGGTGTAACGTACTCTGTGTACCGAACGGTTCGGTACAGGACTTTGGGTTCGGTACGCGCTGTGAACCGAATTAATGCAATCTTGTTTTAACCACTAACGCACATGCAGAACTTTTTGTGTGCCATTGCAGCAGTTATTGATGGACATTTATTTTTATTTAAGAAAGAAAGATATGTGCCTTACTTTGTTCAGTAAATTATGGCCGATTAGCCACTGTTTACAACGTTCATAATAAATTAAAAGCAATTTTATGTTTTGCGTTTATTGTTTTCCCCGCTGTACCGAAAACATACCGAACCGTGACTTCAACACCGAGGTACGTACCGAACCGTGATTTCTGTGTACCGTTTCACCCCTACTGTATGCTGATTTCTGAGAGACTCCGCACAATACTTTAGCCCCCGTTTCATTTTCACATGCATGCAAGTAAGCTGCCTAGCTTTGAAAACGCGATTCAGATTGATTGAGATTCAAGGTCAAAATGTAATTCCATTTCTCCCTGAACCCAATGAACCAGGAACCATTGCAGGAACCATCGGTTTCTTCAGCGTGTCATTCATTCTTAACATCTCAAAATATTTAACCAATCACTAGCTGGCCTGCTGTGTGCGGCATTAATGCGCTGCACTGACGAAGCGGCTCTTTGGCTCCGATAAAGGGCATGTTTTAAAAGAGGCACTTGTCCCGGACGCTGTGCCATTCATCCTCACACAGTGGAGCCTTTAACGGCGGCCATTTCACGGGCCATAATCAAATGATTGTGGAAGGAGCACTTTAGGTCCTCGAGTCCTTCAAAGAATGCAAACGGAGCCCGCGGGGGGAATCCTCTGGAGCCGGAAGTGGGCTGGCTACGCCTCGGAGAAGAGGGGGCGGCAGAAGCGGCGTCTGGGCCAACTGGCACCCGATGCTCGTGTGTTTCGATCGATCGTGTCACAAACCACGTCAGTCAAAAGAGGCATTTTGCTGATTGATCGACCGACCGGGACAGGGGAAACTAGGCCCCCAAATTGCTTCCCCTGTCGGCCTGCGGAAACCCGCGCCTGATTACTGCCTCATGTTTGAACAGACGTTTGCAAACACGAGCCAAGGCATCCGCGGCCGTAACTAACCCTGGCGATGTCGCGATCGCCTCGGACCGAAGCTCGGGAAAAACGCGTCTCTCTGAGCGCTGGAGGGTTAAGGGCGGTGACGCTGAACGCTGGAGGGTTAAGGGCGGTGAACGCTGAACGCTGGAGGGTTAAGGGCGGTGATGCTGAACGCTGGAGGGTTAAGGGCGGTCTCTGAACGCTGGAGGGTTAAGGCGGTGGCGCTGGAACGGTGGCTGGAGGTTAAGGGCGGTGGACGCTGAACGCTGGAGGGTTAAGAGCTGGAGGGTTAAGGGCGCTGAACGCTGGAGGTTAAGGGTGCTGGAGGTTAAGGGTGGTGAACGCTGGAGGGTTAAGGGGTCTGAGGCGGCTGGAGGGTTAGGCGGTGTGAACGCTGGAGGGTTAAGGGCTGAACGCTGGAGGGTTAAGGGCGCTGAACGCTGGAGGGTTAAGGGCGGTGTGGAGGGTTAAGGGTGGTGTAGCTGAACGCTGGAGGGTTAAGGGTGGTGTAGCTGAACGCTGGAGGGTTAAAGAGGCGGTGTCGCTGAACGCTGGAGGTTAAGGGCGGTGGCTGAGCGGAGGGTTAAGAGGGTTAAGGGTGGTGTAGCTGAACGCTGGAGGGTTAGGGCGGTGTAGCTGAACGCTGGAGGGTTAAGGCGGTCTCTGAGCTGGAGGTTAGGGCGGTGAACGCTGGAGGGTGGCGCTGGAGGGTTAAGGTTGGAGGGGGCGGTGTAGCTGGAACGCTGGAGGGTTAAGGGGCGGTGGAGGGTTAGAACGCTGCTGCTGAGGGTTAAGGGTGGTGTAGCTGAACGGGAGGGTTAAGGGAGGTTAAGTAGCTGTAGCTGGAGGGTTAAGGGTGGTCTCTCTGAGCGCTGAGGCTGGCTGGAGGGTTAAGGGCGCTGTGGAGGGTTAAGGGCGCTGAACGCTGGAGGTTAAGGGCGGTGTAGCTGAGCGCTGAGCGGTTAAGGGCGGTCTCTGAGCTGGAGGTTAGGGGCGGTCTCTGAGCTGGAGGAGGGAGGTTAGGGCGGTGAGGCTGGTGGCGCTGAACGCTGGAGGGTTAAGGGCGCTGGAGGGTTAAGGGAGGTTAAGGCGGAACGCTGGAGGTTAAGGCGCTGAACGCTGGAGGGTTAAGGGTGTCTCTGAACGCTGGAGGGTTAGGCGGGTCTCTGAACGCTGGAGGGTTAGCTGAACGCTGGAGGGTTAAGGGCGGTCTCTCTGAGCGCTGGAGGGTTAAGGCGGTGACTGAGCTGGAGGTTACGCTGGAGGGTTAAGGGCGGTGGCTGAACGCTGAGGGCGCTGAACGCGCTGGAGCTGGAGGAGGTTAAGGGCGGTCTCTCTGGGGGTTAAGGGCGGTGAGCGCTGGAGGTTAAGGGCGGTGATGCTGAGCGCTGGAGGGTTAAGGGCGGTGACGCTGAACGCTGGAGGGTTAAGGGCGGGTCTCTCACTGAACGCTGGAGGGTTAAGGGCGGTCTCACTGAGCTGGAGGTTTAGGCGGTGATGGGTTAAGGGCGGTCTGAACGCTGGAGGGTTAAGGGCGGTCTCGCTGAGCGCTGGAGGGTTAAGGGCGGTCTCTCTGAGTTACGCTGGAGGGTTAAGGGCGGTCTCACTGAAGGCTGGAGGGTTAAGGGCGGTCTCACTGAACGCTGGAGGTTAGGGCGGTGACGCTGGAGGGTTACGGTCTCACTGGAGGGTTAGAACGCGGTCTCTCTGGGCGCTGGAGGGTTAAGGGGCGGTGACGCTGAGGGTTAAGGGCTGGAGGGTTAAGGGCGGTGTAGCTGAACGCTGGAGGGTTAAGGGCGGTGATGCTGAGCGCTGGAGGGTTAAGGGCGGTCTCTCTGAACGCTGGAGGGTTAAGGGCGGTGTAGCTGAACGCTGGAGGGTTAAGGGCGGTGACGCTGAACGCTGGAGGGTTAAGGGCGGTGACGCTGAACGCTGGAGGGTTAAGGGCGGTCTCTCTGGGCGGTCTCGCTGAACGCTGGAGGGTTAAGGGCGGTGACGCTGGAGGGTTAAGGGCGGTCTCTCTGGGCGGTCTCTCTGAACGCTGGAGGGTTAAGGGCGGTCTCTCTGGGCGGTCTCGCTGAACGCTGGAGGGTCAAGGCGGTCTCTCTGCACTGCAAGCTGCTCATTACACGCTCTCAAACACGCCCAAGAGAAGCAACCGTTTACCTTCACTCAACAACGTTCCACCACCCGAGAGAAAGTCATATTTTATCTGAAAAAAAAAGGCTAAATTCCTTTCAGATTGTCCAATGACCCAAATCTTCTGGGGCGTTCTGCGCACTTTGTGGATAATTGGTTCAAATAGGTGGTAATTGCTGTGTTTCCCCTTTATGGTTTAGATTGATGGAGAGGAGGGAGCAGAGAACACTAACAGAGGGTTTTGTGTTACACTGCGGCTCTACAGAATAAAATGGAGTGTGACTTGAGTTATTGACACGTGTTGAATAAAAGGTTTAATCTGTGAGCTGATACGCCTTTGCTAAAAGCACTGTGCAATTAAATGGGATTTTACAGCACAGGGTTGTGTGGAAGCGCATCTCCTCCATGCATGCTAGAAATCATGGCTGACTACAAAGTCTAACATGTTGTAGAAGCAGTCCGAGCTCTGAGCAATTTCTGTTTTGAGCCCATGTACCTTTTTCCTTTTGTTTCAGATTTTTTCCCATTTTTCTCCCAATTCAGTAGCCGATTAGACCCTCTGTTTAATTCCATTTACCCTCCCCACACGGGTCCGCCGCTCGTCTCTACGAGGCAAGTTAATTCTCAGAGGCCAGCGATAATCCGCCTCCTCTGAGACGGAACTCGCCCACCTACTTCTGGAGACTCCCTTATGCGCTTCTCGGTGAGTTTGTGCCGGCTCCCCCTCCCCCTGGGGCGGACAGACAAACACCGCCCCCTATCGGGGCTCCCGGCCAGGGCCGGTCTGGCACAGTCGAGGTTTTGACCCACCACTGCGATAGGCAGCTCACACTCGCAAAGCACCAGCCAATGCGAGTGCGTTAGACCGCTACGCTATCCGAGGCCCCTGGACCCGTGTACCTGACATCAGTGCTTGTGTGAAAGACACAGTTAGCAGAGTACCCGACTACCCTCAAGCGGTGACACCCAAGCGTCTACAATATTACTTCTGCCTCATGTCAAGCAGACAGTTTTAAATGAGTCCAAATGCATTTAAAAAAAAGAAACATTTAAAAAAAATACATATTTGTGTTAGCCACTAGTTTGAGACACACTCCTCCAGCTGGGGCTGCACATCTGGATGAGGTGGAAATAATAAACACACAGAGTCAGGAAACTGGCTGGAAAATAAACACAAGCTTGGTGACAAATTGCGAGTTGGTGTCGAGCAAATTTGCACTCCAGCGCGGGGCTGGTGTTGTCATGCTGTCTGTTGTTAGTTACCACTGATAAAATAAACCGTTAGTAAGGAGTAACATGGCCCCGCTGCCATTCTCCAAACCTCGAAACCCAAATCAACACTTCTTCATCCGCGTCTGTCAACATCTCCGCATCCTTTCAGTGAGCGCTTCCCTAATGATCGCCCTTAAACATTTACTGCCGAGTTGTGTGCGTTTTAATGGAGATGAATATCCCATTTTCCTCTCAGTGAAAACCAAGCCCACATCTGCGTTTAACTTGTAAAGATTTCCCAAAGTCCTGAATCGTCATTAGCACGGAGACATTGATAAGCAGGAGTGAAAAGTGCTAAATACAATCAGAGGTAATTAGCGTAACCACTGCCCCCCTCCTCACACAAACCACTTCCTGTGCCGTGCGGTCAGGCTCATTACTGCTTCTGACAGCAGGGCTTTTTTAAGGGCTTTGCAGAATGGGAGAGAGATTGATGCTGAATTCTCAAAGGAACGTGTTTGTGTTCAGAGCAGCTGTAGGACAGACAGAGAACACTGACAGTGTGTGTGTGACAGGGTGTGTCAATGTTCTCTCTCTCTCTCCTCTCCCTCTCTCTCCCTTCCTCTCTCTCTCTCTCTCTCCCTCTCCCCCGCTCCATCTCTCTCTCTCCTTCTCTCTCCCTCCCTCTATCTCCCTCTCTCCTTCCCTGCCTCTCTCTCTCTCTCTCTAGAAACTGTTCAGATTTTACAGCTCAATGAACTTGTCTCTTGGCTGAGTCTATTTTACACGTTAGAACAACAGCCCCAGGGGCAGCCGAGCTTTTCAGAAAAGTGACTCGATTAGGGTTAGGGTTAGGGTTAGGGTTAGGGTTAGGGTTAGATTAGATTCTCAGTCATCATTTAGCCACCATCATTACATTAATACTTTTTTACATACAATCCATTTATACTTTTATAGAGCTGGATATTTACCGAAGCAATTCAGGTTAAGTACCTTTAGTTCAAGGGTACAACAGCAGTGCCCCACCTGGGAATCGAACCTGCAACCTGAGTTACAAGCCCAGCTCCCTAGCCATTACACTACCCTGCCAGCCATTACACTACACTGCTGCCATTACACTACACTGCCAGCCATTACCCTACACTGCCAGCCATTACACTACACTGCTGCCATCAGCTACAAATCAAGTCTCAGTGTTCTGGCTACATGGCCTTCTCAAAGGCCAAAGGTCACCCGAGTTATTCCAACCTTTCACCTTTCTTTCATTGGGTCTGACGCATATGTGTTAACCATATATAACTTTCACATTATTCTCTGGGGCAAAACTGCATGTTGGAGAGTCGTTACCAACAGGTTAATATGGTGGCGTAATGTGTCATGTTTTCAGCTATGTGATGCTTTGTGTTTCACTGAGAACAGCTCTTTCAAAGCAGCTGCCAAGGAGTGGGAGGACCTGGGCATCCAAGCCCTTTACATGCTGCTTTCATCCTTACAAAACATTGTATTTGTTCATTTCAGTGCACAACATTTAACATTTAACATTGTAAGCAGTTAGCAGATGCTCTCATCCAGAGCAACGTACAAGATGTGCATTAATACATGGTAAGATGAATCATGGTTAGTACAAGAGATCAGTGCAGTAATGCAGTAATAGACATTATTGTTGGCAGCTGCACACTGTACCTGTAACACAGGGAAGGAAAAGTTAGTAAAAAAAAAAAAAATTCTTATACACAAAGTTGTATAAGAAATGGAAATTGAGATGCATAAGTTTGAGGGAGATGATGATAATTGTCGACGGACATGTTTACTAGGGCAGCTCCTCACATGGGCGTTTGGTTGTGCGTCCGTCTGTAAGATGACATCCTCCATGTGATGAGACCACCGCAATCCTGTGTGTAATTGCAGGTTCACTGTCGTAGTGTGGTGGTACAGTGGAAATGGTTATCTGTTCGTTTCCTGCTCTGGTTAGCACTGATGTGTGTGGTACATATTGAAATGCACATATTGTTCATATACGAGACTTGGCTCGCAAAATTGAACACGATCCCGAACTCCACAGGCCTTCTGCTCGGTTGATGTAGTTTGTATAACTTAACGCCATGAAGGGAATGCTACGTTTACATGCTGCATTGTTTGTGTCTCGTGAGCATTTGTGTAAATCACAAACGTAAGATAAATAAATACACATTTCGTTCATACTAACCCGATCTGTGTGCCAGGCGAATGTTGCGCTGTCTTTTCTCATTTCTCCTGGAGGTATCGAACAGGACCAGCTGAACGCAAACAGGCAAACAGGCTTTTCCTCCATCTTGGTTCAAAAATGTAAACAACGGAAAGCCCGCCCCCTGAATTCCAGCTCCCGCTCCTATTGGTTGACGCATTAGTATGTCAGAGGTCACTCCGTCTAAAGTTAAACTGAGGATGTCGTAGCGGTCTAACGCACCGTATTTTGACTGGTCCAATATGGTATGCGCTGTCTGTCAGGGACGCGGTTCTAAACCCGTCTCTACCAGAGCGGTCATGGTCGTCAGCCCCGATCGGGGCGGTGTTTGGCTGTCCGCCCCGGGGGGAGGGGGAGGGTGAGCCGGCTCTGGGTCCACCGTGAAGCACGTAAGGGAGTCTCCAGAACGTGGGTGAGCTAATTCTGTCTCGATGTCCTCTGAGAATGAGCTTGCCTCGTACGAGCAGCGGACCTGTGTGGGGAGGGCAAATCTAAATAAATAGCGGGTGTAATTGGCTACCAAATTGGGAGGAAATGGGAAAATGGGAAAAAGTTTGAAACAAATGTAAAAAAAAGAAAGAAAGAAAACAAATTATGACATTTTTTTTAACTGTGGTGACCTTTTTTAAAGGACAACAGAGCGCTTGCATTGGTCTCCGTGATGCACCATCGTGCTACTCTGACGGCAGAACTGCGTTTCTGACGCACACCCTGTTCTCTGCGTGAACACCGCCTCAGGCTGTCTGCTGAAAGGGATTAAAACACACAGGAATATGTGTGTGCTTTGCAGTCTGCTGAATGATAACATCATTCCCTCCACACATCACTCTGTGGTTGTGAGCTGATGCTGTGTGTTTAGGGTCTGACGCGATGGCCGTGTGCCACTCTCTCATGTTTGTGTGCGCAGAGATGATGAAAGCTAACGTTGGAACTGCAGACCAGAATCCATGTGCTACTTGGCCACAAAGTTCCCCCAGAAGATTGAAATGATCTTGACTGGATTTCGGACGTTGAACGTTTCCAGATATTCTCCAAACCCAGTCACCCCCCTCCCCCCTCCACCCCCACTGCATTGAGAAGCATGGCGTTTAAATCGGCAGACTTCGGTGTCATTTCAACAAGTGTTTGACCTGTTGCTTTGTTCTTTATGAGACTTTTCGCAGCTAAACACAAAGTTTTGACACAAAGAATTGGGAATACATACATAATTACTTAGTACCTTTTACATACAGGTAACCGCCTAAATAAAGGAAACATCAACATAAAGTGTCTTAACCCCCTGAGGTCGACGATCCCAGCAGCAATACAAGTATATTACTATTTCTAACGTCGCGAGATTTTATCATACATGCGGCAAAACATTGACAGAAACCTTAGAATCGTGACTTTATGATTTGAGCACTGGCAAATAATATGAGATTTTTTAAATTAGGTTAATTAGATCAAAAGTAAACGTTGCCTTTTCCTCTCTTTTTTACCTGGAAGTACCGTCCCCCTTCTATTGACATGGTAACTAGGTGCTAGTCTCGGGGAGGGGCGTGGGGCCATGTGTGAAATCGCAGCGTAAACAATGTCCCAACATTATATCGCATCTTGTCTGTGTTTACGGTTGCGATCTGCCAGCAACTGTGCATGCTGATATTTATTTTATTTCCCATGTTTTCAAATACTCGTGAAAATATATGAATTCCGCGTCTTGTGACGCTATACGGAAATAATCAGAATCATTGCGAATAATTAACGGGAGGATATTTAACCAGCTGGCATTCTCTGTTTCGGCACTTGGACATTATCTAGCTTAGCTTGATAGTACCTATTGTGATTAATGTTTCTTGCCTCTCGAGAACTTGTTTGTTCGCGTGTGCTTATTGTTGTTTAGATTCCCAGTGTTTAGTTTTTACTGAGTTTTTCGATACGTTTTGGATTTACCGTTTTACTTTGTTCCTGATCGTTGGTTATTTTGGTTTGTTTTATGTCTTTCCGTGTCTTCGCAGACACGGATTTTGCTTTTGTTTTCCTACAGACGTTTAAAGATAAATACATATCTTAAACCCAGAAAACGGGCTACTTTTGATCATGTGCCTGTGCCCGCTGCCAAACAGACTCTGGATGTTGGCAAACTGGCTTCTGTTGGTCGCAAGAAATACGTACTCTGCAAGATGTCGGTGAAACAACAGTGCACTCCATGGGAGTGCAAGGTTTGTGATGTTCCCTTGTGTCTACAGTTCACCAGAAACTGTTTTGAGAAGTGGCACCAAAGACTGTGAAAGAACAGATTGTCTCACCATGTTTTAATTTAGATTTTTTTGTAGGCTATATAGGCTAGTTTGTGTGGTTTTCAATAAATCTTCCAAAATGAAAAAAACTAAAATAAATTCTGTCTTCTGCATGGCTCACTCACTATTGCTCACTCTGATGGCTTTTGTCTTTGTCTGATGGCCGTTGAGAGAGAGATGGCCCATCTGACAGATCTTACAGGTGTGGATCATGAATATTCAGGAATTAGCATATAGCCCTCCCACAGCTTGAAATAAATGTGACCAGTTCTGATAAAAACAGGTTTTTAGCTATTTAGATCTCAGATGTGCTAAACTATTTTGACATCCTTACATAACCAAGACCTTGATAAACAAACGCACATTGGCAAAACAATTCGTCACTATAGTTTATTGTGTGCTTTCACAACTTTTGTGACAGCAGAAAAATTTACTCTTTATAACTTGTGTGTTTGTAGATCTATTTACAAGCTGCATATGATACTGACCAAACTATTGATGGCATATAAATGTAGCTGTGATTGTCCTTCAAATAAAAATATCAAAGTGTTAAGTTGATGAAATTGAGATAAATATCAGACCACGCCAAAATCACGAACCTTCTCTGAGCTAAGCACGGACCTCAGGGGGTTAATAAGGCGTTGGGCCACCAGAACAGCTTCAATGCACCTTCGCATAGATTCTACAAGTGTCTGGAACTCTACTGGAGGGATGCAACACCATTCTTCCACAAGAAATTCCATCATTTGGTGTTTTGTTGATGGTGATGAAAAACATTGTCTCAGACACCGCTCCAGAATCTCCCATAAGTGTTCAACTGAGTTGAGATCTGATCATGCTCATCAAACCATTCAGTAACCACTCGTGCCCTGTGGATGGGGGCGTTGTCAACCTGGAAGAGACCACTCCCATCAGGATATAAATGCTTCACCACAGGATGAAGGTGATCACTCAGAATGGCTTTGCATTTATTGGTGTTTACTTTGCCCTCTAAGGGGTTGAGTGGACCTAAACCATGTCAGGAAAATGCACCTCACACCATAACAGAGTCACCAGAACCCTTCATTTACTCAAGTGTTTCCTTGATTTTGACTGTTACCTGAATTTAGTTCCTAAATCGGTGGAACGACATTTCAGACGTGCTGGGAAGTCCTTCTGCCCCGTTGGGCCTCAGGGAGGTTCCCTGAGCTCCTGGCTGCTGATGCACACCGATCCCCACTCCTCTGGACATGGCTGAGCTCCGCTCGCCCCAGCAACATCACGCTGAGCTCCGCTCGCCCCAGCAACATCACGCTGCAGACGCACGCCCCAGCAACATCACACTGCCCGCCCCCCCAGCAACATCACGCTGAGCTCCGCTCGCCCCAGCAACATCACGCTGAGCTCCGCTCGCCCCAGCAACATCACGCTGAGCTCCGCTCGCCCCAGCAACATCACACTGAGCTCCACTCGCCCCAGCAACATCACGCTGAGCTCCGCCGCCCCAGCAACATCACGCTGAGCTCCGCCGCCCCAGCAACATCACGCTGAGCTCCGCTGAGCGCCCCAGCAACATCACGCTGAGGAGACGCCGCCCCCAGCAACATCACGCTGAGCTCGCTCGCCCCAGCAACATCACGCTGAGCTCCGCTCGCCCCAGCAACATCACGCTGAGCTCCGCTCGCCCCAGCAACATCACGCTGAGGAGACGCTCGCCCCAGCAACAACATGAGCTCCGCTGAGCAACATCACCCTGAGCTCCGCCCCAGCAACATCACGCTGAGCTCCGCTCGCCCCAGCAACATCACGCTGAGGAGACGCTCGCCCCAGCAACATCACGCTGAGCTCCGACGCCCCGCAACATCACGCTGAGCTCGCTCGCCCCAGCAACATCACGCTGAGCGCCGCCCCCCAGCAACATCACGCTGAGCTCCGCTCGCCCCAGCAACATCACGCTGAGCTCCGCTCGCCCCAGCAACATCACGCTGAGGAGACCGCTCAACATCACGCTGAGGAGACGCTTGCCCCAGCAACATCACGCTGAGCTCCGCTCGCCCCAGCAACATCACGCTGAGCTCCGCCACCCCAGCAACATCACGCTGAGCTCCGCTCGCCCCAGCAACATCACGCTGAGCTCCGCTCGCCCCAGCAACATCACGCTGAGGGAGACGCCTCGCCCCAGCAACATCACGCTGAGGAGACGCTCACCCCAGCAACATCACGCTGAGCTCCGCCGCCCCAGCAACATCACGCTGAGCTCCGCTCACCCCAGCAACATCACGCTGAGCTCCGCTCCCCCAGCAACATCACGCTGAGCTCCGCTCGCCCCAGCAACATCACGCTGAGCTCCGCTCGCCCCAGCAACATCACGCTGAGCTCCGCCGCCCCAGCCGCTGAGCTCCGCTCGCCCCAGCAACATCACGCTGAGCTCCGCTCGCCCCAGCAACATCACGCTGAGCTCCGCCACCCCAGCAACATCACGCTGAGCTCCGCTCAGCATCACGCTGAGCTCCGCTCGCCCCAGCAACATCACGCTGAGCTCCGACCCTCGCCCCAGCAACATCACGCTGAGCTCCGCTCGCCCCAGCAACATCACGCTGAGCTCCGCTCGCCCCAGCAACATCACGCTGAGCTCCGCTCACCCCAGCAACATCACGCTGAGCTCCGCTCACCCCAGCAACATCACGCTGAGCTCCGCTGCCCCAGCAACATCACGCTGAGCTCGCTCGCCCCAGCAACATCACGCTGAGCTCCGCTCGCCCCAGCAACATCACGCTGAGCTCCGCTCGCCCCAGCAACATCACGCTGAGCTCCGCTCGCCCCAGCAACATCACGCTGAGCTCCGCTCGCCCCAGCAACATCACGCTGAGCTCCGCCCCCCAGCAACATCACGCTGAGCTCCGCTCGCCCCAGCAACATCACGCTGAGCTCCGCTCGCCCCAGCAACATCACGCTGAGCTCCTCGCCCCAGCAACATCACGCTGAGCTCCGCTCGCCCCAGCAACATCACGCTGAGCTCCGCTCGCCCCAGCAACATCACGCTGAGCTCCGCTCGCCCCAGCAACATCACGCTGAGCTCCGCCGCCCCAGCAACATCACGCTGAGCTCCCGCTCGCCCCAGCAACATCACGCTGAGCTCCGCTCGCCCCAGCAACATCACGCTGAGCTCCGCTCACCCCAGCAACATCACGCTGAGCTCCGCTCGCCCCAGCAACATCACGCTGAGCTCCGCTCGCCCCAGCAACATCACCCTGAGCTCCGCTCACCCCAGCAACATCACGCTGAGCTCCGCTCGCCCCAGCAACATCACGCTGAGCTCCGCTCGCCCCAGCAACATCACTGAGCTGAGCTCCGCTGAGCCCCCAGCAACATCACGCTGAGCTCCGCTCGCCCCAGCAACATCACGCTGAGAGCTCCGCCCCCAGCAACATCACCAGCAACATCCCAGCAACATCACGCTGAGCTCCGCTCGCCCCAGCAACATCACGCTGAGCTCCGCTCACGCTGAGCTCCGCTCGCCCCAGCAACATCACGCTGAGCTCCGCTCGCCCCAGCAACATCACGCTGAGCTCCGCTCGCCCCAGCAACATCACGCTGAGCTCCGCTCACGCTGAGCTCCGACCCCAGCAACATCACGCTGAGCTCCGCTCACCCCAGCAACATCACGCTGAGCTCCGCTCGCCCCAGCAACATCACGCTGAGAGACGCCCCCCAGCAACATCACGCTGAGCTCCGCTCGCCCCAGCAACATCACGCTGAGCTCCGCTCGCCCCAGCAACATCACGCTGAGCTCCGCTGCCCCAGCAACATCACGCTGAGCTCCGCCGCCCCAGCAACATCACGCTGAGCTCCGCTCGCCCCAGCAACATCACGCTGAGCTCCGCTCGCCCCAGCAACATCACGCTGAGCTCCGCTCGCCCCAGCAACATCACGCTGAGCTCCGCTCGCCCCAGCAACATCACGCTGAGCTCCGCTCGCCCCAGCAACATCACGCTGAGCTCCGCTCGCCCCAGCAACATCACGCTGAGGAGACGCTCGCCCCAGCAACATCACGCTGAGCTCCGCTCACCCCAGCAACATCACGCTGAGCTCCGCTCGCCCCAGCAACTCACGCTGAGCTCCGCAGCAACATCACGCTGAGCTCCGCTCGCCCCCAGCAACATCACGCTGAGGGAGACGCCCCCAGCAACACGCTGAGCTCCGACGCGCCCCAGCAACATCACGCTGAGCTCCGCTCGCCCCAGCAACATCACGCTGAGCTCCGCGCCCCAGCAACATCACGCTGAGCTCCGCTCACCCCAGCAACATCACGCTGAGCTCACCTGAGCTCCGCTCGCCCCAGCAACATCACGCTGAGCTCCGCTCGCCCCAGCAACATCACGCTGAGCTCCGCTCACCCCAGCAACATCACGCTGAGCTCCGCTCGCCCAGCAACATCACGCTGAGCTCCGCTCGCCAGCAACATCACGCTGAGCTCCGCAGCAGCAATATCACGCACGCTGCCCCAGCAATCACGCTGAGCTCGCCCCAGCAACATCAGCGCTGAGCTCCGCTCGCCCCAGCAACATCACGCTGAGCTCCGCTCACCCCAGCAACATCACGCTGAGCTCCCCCCCAGCAACATCACGCTGAGCTCCGCTCGCCCCAGCAACATCACGCTGAGCTCCGCTCGCCCCAGCAACATCACGCTGAGGAGACGCTCACCCCAGCAACATCACGCTGAGCTCCGCTCACCCCAGCAACATCACGCTGAGCTCCGCTCGCCCCAGCAACATCACGCTGAGCTCCGCTCGCCCCAGCAACATCACGCTGAGCTCCGCTCGCCCCAGCAACATCACGCTGAGCTCCGCTCGCCCCAGCAACATCACGCTGAGCTCCGCTCGCCCCAGCAACATCACGCTGAGCTCCGCTCGCCCCAGCAACATCACGCTGAGCTCCGCTCGCCCCAGCAACATCACGCTGAGCTCCGCTCGCCCCAGCAACATCACGCTGAGCTCCGCTCGCCCCAGCAACATCACGCTGAGCTCCGCTCCGCTCGCCCCAGCAACATCACGCTGAGCTCCGCTCGCCCCAGCAACATCACGCTGAGCTCCGCTCGCCCCAGCAACATCACGCTGAGCTCCGCTCGCCCCAGCAACATCACGCTGAGCTCCGCTCGCCCCAGCAACATCACGCTGAGCTCCGCTCGCCCCAGCAACATCACGCTGAGCTCCGCCGCCCCAGCAACATCACGCTGAGGAGCCGCTCGCCCCAGCAACATCACGCTGAGCTCCGCTCGCCCCAGCAACATCACGCTGAGCTCCGCTCACCCCAGCAACATCACGCTGAGCTCCGCTCGCCCCAGCAACATCACGCTGAGCTCCGCTCGCCCCAGCAACATCACGCTGAGGAGACGCCGCCCCAGCAACATCACGCTGAGCTCCGCTCGCCCCAGCAACATCACGCTGAGCTCCGCTCGCCCCAGCAACATCACGCTGAGCTCCGCTCGCCCCAGCAACATCACGCTGAGCTCCACTCGCCCCAGCAACATCACGCTGAGCTCCGCTCGCCCCAGCAACATCACGCTGAGCTCCGCTCGCCCCAGCAACATCACGCTGAGCTCCGCTTCGCAACATCACGCTGAGCTCCGCTCGCCCCAGCAACATCACGCTGAGCTCCGCTCGCCCCAGCAACATCACGCTGAGGAGACGCTCGCCCCAGCAACATCACGCTGAGGAGACGCTCGCCCCAGCAACATCACGCTGAGCTCCGCTCGCCCCAGCAACATCACGCTGAGCTCCGCTCGCCCCAGCAACATCACGCTGAGCTCCGCTCGCCCCAGCAACATCACGCTGAGCACGCTGAGCTCCGCTCAAGCAACATCACGCTGAGCTCCGCCGCTTCCCAGCAACATCACGCTGAGCTCCGCTCACCCCAGCAACATCACGCTGAGCTCACGCTCGCCCCAGCAACATCACGCTGAGCTCCGCTCGCCCCAGCAACATCACGCTGAGCTCGCCTGCAACATCACGCTGAGGAGACACGCAACATCACGCTGAGCTCCGCCGCCCCAGCAGCAACATCACGCTGAGCTCCGCTCGCCCCAGCAACATCACGCTGAGCTCCGCGCCCCAGCAACATCACGCTGAGCTCCGCTCGCCCCAGCAACATCACGCTGAGCTCCGCTCGCCCCAGCAACATCACGCTGAGCTCCGCTCGCCCCAGCAACATCACGCTGAGCAACATCACGGCTCGCCCCAGCAACATCACGCTGAGCTCCGCTGAGCGCCCCAGCAACATCACGCTGAGCTCGCTCACCCCAGCAACATCACGCTGAGCTCCGCTCGCCCAGCAACATCACGCTGAGCTCCGCTGCGCCCCAGCAACATCACGCTGAGCTCCCGCTCGCCCCAGCAGCAATATCACGCTGAGCGCTCATCCGCTGAGCTCAGCCAGCAACATCACGCTGGAGCGCTCGCCCCAGCAACATCACGCTGAGCTCGCCGCCCAGCAACATCACGCTGAGGAGACGCCGCCCCAGCAACATCACGCTGAGCTCCGCTGCGCCCCAGCAACATCACGCTGAGCTCGCATCACGCTGGCCCCAGCAACATCACGCTGAGCTCCGCCTGCCCCAGCAACATCACGCTGAGCTCCGCGCCGCCCCAGCAACATCACGCTGAGCTCCGCTCGCCCAGCAACATCACGCTGAGCTCCACTGCTGCCCCCAGCAACATCACGCTGAGCTCCGCTGCGCCCCAGCAACATCACGCTGAGCTCCGCTTCAGCAACCCCCAGCAACATCACGCTGAGCTCCGCTCGCAAATATCCCAGCAACATCACGCTGAGCTCGCGCCCCAGCAACATCACGCTGAGCTCCGCTCGCCCCAGCAACATCACGCTGAGCTCCGCTCGCCCCAGCAACATCACGCTGAGCTCCGCTCACCCCAGCAACATCACGCTGAGCTCCGCCGCCCCAGCAACATCACGCTGAGGAGACGCTGCTCAATATCACGCTGAGCTCCGCTCGCCCCAGCAACATCACTGAGCTCCCATAAATATCACGCTCGACGCCCTGAGCTCCGCCGCCTTAGCAACATCACGCTGAGCTCCGCTCACCCCAGCAACATCACGCTGAGGCAATATCACGCTGAGCCGCCGCCCCAGCAACATCACGCTGAGCTCCGCTCGCCCCAGCAACATCACGCTGAGCTCCGCTCGCCCCAGCAACATCACGCTGAGCTCCGCTCGCCCCAGCAACATCACGCTGAGCTCCGCTCGCCCCAGCAACATCACGCTGAGCTCCGCTCGCCCCAGCAACATCACGCTGAGCTCCGCCGCCCCAGCAACATCACGCTGAGCTCCGCTCGCCCCAGCAACATCACGCTGAGCTCCGCTCGCCCCAGCAACATCACGCTGAGCCCGCTCGCCCCAGCAACATCACGCTGAGCTCCGCTCACCCCAGCAACATCACGCTGAGCTCCGCTCACCCCAGCAACATCACGCTGAGCTCCCGCTGCCCAGCAACATCACGCTGAGCTCCGCCCCAGCAACATCACGCTGAGCTCCGCTCGCCCCAGCAACATCACGCTGAGCTCCGCTCGCCCCAGCAACATCACGCTGAGCTCCGCTCGCCCCAGCAACATCACGCTGAGCTCCGCTCGCCCCAGCAACATCACGCTGAGCTCCGCTCGCCCCAGCAACATCACGCTGAGCTCCGCTCGCCCCAGCAACATCACGCTGAGCCCCCAGCAACATCACGCTGAGCTCCGCCACCCCAGCAACATCACGCTGAGCTCGCCGCCCCAGCAACATCACGCTGAGCTCCGCTCGCCCCAGCAACATCACGCTGAGCTCCGCTCGCCCCAGCAACATCACGCTGAGCTCCGCTCGCCCCAGCAACATCACGCTGAGCTCCGCTCGCCCCAGCAACATCACGCTGAGCTCCGCTCACCCCAGCAACATCACGCTGAGCTCACGCTCGCCCCAGCAACATCACGCTGAGCTCCGCTGCGCCCCAGCAACATCACGCTGAGCTCCGCTGAACATCACGCTGAGCTCCGCTCGCCCCAGCAACATCACGCTGAGCTCCGCTCGCCCCAGCAACATCACGCTGAGCTCCGCTCGCCCCAGCAACATCACGCTGAGCTCCGCCCCAGCAACATCACGCTGAGCAACATCACGCTGAGCTCCGCTCGCTTCAGCAACATCACGCTGAGCTCCGCTCACCCCAGCAACATCACGCTGAGCTCGCCGCCCCAGCAACATCACGCTGAGCTCCGCTCGCCCCAGCAACATCACGCTGAGCTCAACATCACGCTGAGCTCCGCCCCCAGCAACATCACGCTGAGCTCCGCTCGCCCCAGCAACATCACGCTGAGCTCCGCTCGCCCCAGCAACATCACGCTGAGCTCCGCTCGCCCCAGCAACATCACGCTGAGCTCCGCTCGCCCCAGCAACATCACGCTGAGCTCCGCTCGCCCCAGCAACATCACGCTGAGCTCCGCTCGCCCCAGCAACATCACGCTGAGCTCCGCTGCCCAGCAACATCACGCTGAGCTCCGAGCAACATCAGCTGAGCTCCGCTCGCCCCCAGCAACATCAGCAATATCACGCTGAGCCCCAGCAACATCGCGCTGAGCTCCGCCGCCCCAGCAACATCACGCAAGCTCCACGCTGAGGCTCCACTCGCCCCAGCAACATCACGCTGAGCTCCAGCCCCAGCAACATCACGCTGAGCTCCGCTCGCCCCAGCAACATCACGCTGAGCTCCGCCGCCCAGCAACAGCAACATCACACTGAGGAGACGCCGCCCAGCAACATCACGCTGAGCGCCGCCCAGCAACATCACGCTGAGCTCCGCTCGCCCCAGCAACATCACGCTGAGCTCCGCCCCAGCAACATCACGCTGAGCTCCGCCCCAGCAACATCACGCTGAGCAGCAAACATCACGCTGAGCTCCGCTCATCACGCTGAGCTCCCAGCAACATCACGCTGAGCTCCGCTCGCCCCAGCAACATCACGCTGAGCAAGCAACATCACGCTGAGGGACGCTCGCCCCAGCAACATCACGCTGAGCTCCGCTCGCCCCAGCAACATCACGCTGAGCTCCGCTCGCCCCAGCAACATCACGCTGAGCTCCGCTCGCCCCAGCAACATCACGCTGAGCTCCGCTCCCCAGCAACATCACGCTGAGCTCAGCAACATCACGCTGAGCTCGCTCCCCAACATCAGCAACATCACGCTGAGCTCCGCTCGCCCCAGCAACATCACGCTGAGCAGACATCGCTCGCCCCAGCAACATCACGCTGAGCTCCGCTCGCCCCAGCAACATCACGCTGAGGAGACGCTCGCCCCAGCAACATCACGCTGAGCTCCGCTCGCCCCAGCAACATCACGCTGAGCTCCGCTCGCCCCAGCAACATCACGCTGAGCTCCGCTCGCCCCAGCAACATCACGCTGAGGAGACGCTCGCCCCAGCAACATCACGCTGAGCTCCGCTCGCCCCAGCAACATCACGCTGAGCTCCGATGCTCAACATCACGCTGAGCCCCCCAGCAACATCGCGCCAGCAACATCGTGAGACGCTGAGCCCCAGCAACATCACGCTGAGCTCCGCCGCCCCAGCAACATCACGCTGAGCTCCGCTCACCCCAGCAACATCACGCTGAGCTCCGCTCGCCCCAGCAACATCACGCTGAGGAGACGCTCGCCCCAGCAACATCACGCTGAGCTCCGCTCACCCCAGCAACATCACGCTGAGCTCCGCTCGCCCCAGCAACATCACGCTGAGCTCCGCTCGCCCCAGCAACATCACGCTGAGCTCCGCTCGCCCCAGCAACATCACGCTGAGCTCCGCTCGCCCCAGCAACATCGCGCTGAGCTCCGCTCGCCCCAGCAACATCACGCTGAGCTCCGCTCACCCCAGCAACATCACGCTGAGCTCCGCTCGCCCCAGCAACATCACGCTGAGCTCCGCTCGCCCCAGCAACATCGCGCTGAGGAGATGCTCGCCCCAGCAACATCGCGGTGAGGAGACGCCGCCCCCAGCAACATCACGCTGAGCTCCACTCGCCCCAGCAACATCACGCTGAGGAGACGCTCGCCCCAGCAACATCACGCTGAGGAGACGCTCGCCCCAGCAACATCACGCTGAGCTCCGCTCGCCAGCAACATCACGCTGAGCTCCGCCGCCCCAGCAACATCACGCTGAGCTCCGCTCGCCCCAGCAACATCACGCTGAGGAGACGCCGCCAACATCACGCTGAGCTCCGCCGCAAACATCACGCTGAGCTCCGCCGCCGCAGCAACATCACGCTGAGGAGACGCCGCAGCAATCACGCTGAGCTCCGCTGCCCCAGCAACATCACGCTGAGCTGAGCTCCGCTGCCCCAGCAACATCACGCTGAGCTCCGCTCGCCCCAGCAACATCACGCTGAGGAGACGCTCGCCCCAGCAACATCGCGGTGAGGAGACGCTTGGGTGATAGTCTTCACCGCGTGCGTGTTTACACTTGCAGCTGGGTGCTGATGCCCAGCTCGGCTCGCACGCTGAGGAGCGATTCTCTTATTCTGTTTCTTAAACCAGTCAGAAAGGAATGAAAAGAGTTGTCTCTCACAAGACAGAGAGGTGTGATGAGCTTTGCGTGTTCCCATAAATCATGTCTGGTGGTGACGGCTCCTCTTCATGAAGTTGTTGTGAAAGTTGATTGGGATGAGCCGTGTGGGGAGAGAGAGGTCTCGGTCGAAGGGGTTCCATTCATGAGCTCTCACAACATGGAGCTTTAAATCCGTCTGTTTCATCAGACAAGTTAAACTTTACACCCCCTTTCAATTTATCTTCCTGTCAACACGGTTTCCAGAACCTGGCGTCCTGCTGTTGCTTATTATTGATCTATTATTATTATTATTATTATTTATTATTAAATTGATTGTGTTGTGCAATATTAATATTATCATGTGTGTATCATTTGACTGCGTTTAGCTTTTGGGAACACAAGCATATCTTACAGGTATGGTGCGCAGATGCCTCAATGATGTTTATTGCTGTATTCCTGCACTGATCTCGTGCGCTAACTGTGATTGTTCCTACCATGTATTGATGCACATCTTGTAAGTCGCTCTGGATAAGAGCGTCTGCTAAATGCTTAAAATGTAAATGTAAAATGTATATATCTCTCTCTGTCTAAACTCTGTGGTTGGGGGACAGGGCACTCTCTGCGCTCTTACCCAGAGACGGGCCGCAGGGTAAATATTTAATGGTTTTTTTGGTCTTTTTTGTTTTCTTTCCAGGGAAGGAGTCTGTCCAATGGAAGGTGGTTGGTTACCATGGCAGCCCCGTGGCTGTGCCCCAGACGGCACGGTTTGGCACGTGCCAGCGCTCTGTCCTGGCGCCCCTCCTCTTCCTGAACCACATCTCTGCTGCGTGCCTCTCCGAGCGGGACGGACCACAGGAGAGGGGTCACCTCCCTCCCACACCCTCCGATCCACATCCCACGCTGCTGCGCACTCCTCCATCCTCCACCCCTCCATCCCACCCCTCCACCCCTCCATCCTCCACCCCTCCCTCCCACACCCTCCGATCCACATCCCACGCTGCTGTGCACTCCTCCATCCTCCACCCCTCCATCCCACCCCTCCGCTCTCCACCCCTCCATCCTCCGATCTCCATCCTCCGATCTCTCCACCCCTCCATCCTCCACTCCTCCGCTCTCCACTCCTCCATCCTCCACTCCTCCGCTCCTCCATCCTCCACCCCTCCACCGCTCCACCCCTCCATCCTCTACCCCTCCACCCCTCCGCTCTCAAGCACAAATCGCCGTGAGGGTCGTGAGTGTTGGGACACCCGCTGAGGTGTTTGCATCTCACCTTGTTTTTGATTCCTGAAACAACAACGTTGCAGAAACATATTTCACCACATGGTCATTTCGTTTTGCCCAGGGATGGGACCCTCCAGGAGGGTCAGTGTTTGTGCAGGTTTTTGTTTCCACCAATCACCCCTGGCCCAATCACCCCTGGATCAATTGCCTAATTGGCTGTATACACCAACTCGTTTGCTTGCAGATCAGACGACAGTAAAAATAAGGAATTAATCAAAAAATATGTAGATAGGACACAAGAACAGTCTTCAGCTGACATTCATGTGCTTATCAAGAAATTAATTTTTCAATTGACGTAAATGGTCGTTTTTAAATAATTAAGAGCGGAATTTGGCATGAGTTCCAGAAACAGATAAGACCCCCTGGTCTAGCCCGTTGGTACAGTCCAAATAATCCACTTGGTCTGTAAAGAAACCGCACAAGTCCTCTGGGTTTGAGTGAAATTACCTGCACAGCCAGGTAATGGCTGTGTGGTGCTGTGTGCAGAACCCTTTACAACCACCGCAGGGCCCTCTCGGTGTGCAGGTGGGATTAAGGCTGCAAAGGTGTTAAAAAAATGACAGATCATTTTGGAAACTGTCCAGGGAAAATGGTGCGTGATTCAGAATTCTTTCAATTAAAAGTTGTTTTAAGGGGGCAAAGCAAGCTTTTATTGACATAGTTTCGTGAAGCTGGGAATGCAGCCAAATGGGGGGTTTCCCCTTTGATTCCCCAGTCACCGCTGTCCAACGTCTGCAGCCTAAATGAGTCGTGCGTTTGGATGTGCATACGTATCGGCACTCATCAGGCCGTACCGTAACCCGGTACTACAGGGCCACTCCTGTGCGCAGCGAACGTCCTGTCGGCTTCCCTCCCCCCTCCCTGGGGCGGACAGCCAATTGCCGCCAATCGAACCCCGGTCGCCGTGGCCAGCGTTGGACGTTGAGGGTGCAGTTGGATAGTCCACTTTGCTGTCCTCTATGCAGCTGGTTCCATATATTTATTTATTTTTCTTATTATAACTCATTCGGTGAAATCAAACGGGACATTAGGACCTGAGAACTGGCCACAGCCACCCAGAAACGCAGATTTAGGCTCCAGCGTCTCTCTCTCTCCCGCGTGTGAAACGGGGATCTCAGCGTGTTCAGTGTCAGCTCTTTCCGATCTGCATGGTGAATTACACTTCCTTTTTGTGAACTTGAGGCAGAGAGCAGAAATCTTCACACACACGCTATCAGCCAAAACTGCAGAGGGTGTGTTTTTGAGCACGTTTGGAAAATTCCTCCTTCCTGACCTTTAGGAGATGTGTGTGTTTTTTACAGCCCTGGAGCTCTTTCACACACAGGTTCAGAAACAGATGTTGTTTGTTTGCGTGCGCACGTATTCCTGAAGATTCTTCTCCTCTCGCCTGGGGCTGTTCAGACACACCCTCGGCCTGACCGGGCCATCCCATAATCCCCGGAGCGGGGGCGGGGGGGCGGGTTCGGGGGCAGGAGGCTGCCTACAGGACCAGGCCTCTCTGTGGAGGTTAGGGGGGGTTTCACCCCACTGAAGGGCCAGCCGTCGCCCCTGTAAAAACAGGACCCCGCCCTGTTTGATCGATCGTGTCTCCGTCACTCCTCAACGCGCCTCGTTCTGCTCCAGGGCATGTCCTGAACATCCACGCCATCCAAGTTTGTTCTGCCGTGAAGCTGCAGAGGGAACGTGATTCATCGGCCCAAACAAAAATGTCTTATTCCTCCCCTGCTGGTCACGTTTGATTTATGTTTCCTTCTGAACTCGGTTTGAAAGGAGACGGAATATTCTGTCCCACGGAGCGCTTTGGCGAGCGCCAGTGAGTTCTGTCGATCTCTGAACGGAGAATGATGAGAAAAGATCTTTGAGATTTTTGTTGTTGTTGCCGGGGCTGTTGGTGAGGTGTTTGGGTGGGGCAGGACTCTTGGGGAGAGGGGGCCCCACTGTACTCCAAAGACCAGCGCCTCACGGTAAGACTCACCGCGGGGGCCAGTGACGTACACCGCTCTGTTTATCCGTCTCTGTTTACCCCTGCGTCAGTACTGTGCTGTGTTGCCACTAATGAGTAACAAGCACATCTTTACAGTCCTCTTCCTGCCATGTCTGAGGCATGCTATAGCTCTGTGTTGATTATAACGACCGAGTCAGCCCAAGGGCTGGAGCAATGTGCCTCTCTTGCACAACTGCAAAAAAAAATACATTGACTTTTGTTTACTTTCCTCCTGTCACCGCCGAACATGCAGGCCAGGTTTCCCTCACGATATATCATTGCCATGGGAACGTGAAACGATCAAGCTTTCTCTGGGTCTGTCGAGGGCCAAGTGTGTTTGTCCCAGAGCAAGTAATAAATAATAAAAACAACAAAGTCATTGTGCAAACAGTGGAAACATCTATGGACCTCTTCTCCATGGCCAGAGAGGCGATCGCTCTGAGTAAGGGTGTCGAATTGTGTTTTATACGGTCTGCTGCTGTTCCCAAGTCTCTCCACCAAGACACACAGGTGTGTAAGCGCGTTCCCTCCTTCCTTGTGAGCTTCTGGTTCTCGTGTTTTCTCATTGCTTCTTGTTTTGAGAAGGCCCAGACCATTTTGGTCCTCGTAATCACAGCGGTCCAGGGGAGCTGTTTGTGTCGCAGTAATCGTTTGCTTGTCCCGATCTGCCGCTGCGGTTTCCTGTTGAGCGTACGCGAGGATGCCGCCACTGTGCCGTTATCGTGCAGAGGACCGGCTCCCTCTGTGTGACACATGGACACACTGGCCCCTCAGCTGTGTGACACACGGACACACGGACACAGGGTCACACTGGCCCCTCGGCTGTGCGTTTATAGATCAGTAAATCCCAGCCGCCGGGCAGAGACACTACTGACTGTGCGCTTACTTACTGAGTCGGAGAGGCAGAAATTGTCCAGGCTGTGTTTTCCTCAGCCATAAAAAATCGAATGCCAAGTGTGGCAACGTTCATTACGAATTCCTCTTTGAGCAAGAGCCCGTAAAACTCTGACCGCAAACATTCCTGAGATAGCTGAGGACTCGGCTTCAAGGTCCCGCATAGATCCATCTTTTACGTCATTAAACACGCTGTTTTAAAATGCATTTATAGGGGCTTTCTTTTGCATTTAGGGGCTTGAAAAAAGAAAATGTTTAATCCTGTAAATCTTAAGCTTCCTTTTAAACATTTATTTTTATTTTTTATCTGCCCTTTTGTGCTGTTTTAATGTGATTGTTTATGGCGTGGCACAAAAGTGTGTTTTTATGGTTCAAGGACATCAGATCATAGTTTTTTTGGGGGGTTTGTTGCAGAAGACCAGAGGAACCTCCCCCCTCCCTCAAAGGGACGCTCTTCTGAGACCTGCAGTCTGCCCGTTCTCTCCGTCACGCCCCCACACCTCGACCAGCCTACACCCCCATCACACTCCTGCCCCCACAGCTCCGCACGGACACCCTAAACCAATTACAGAATTAATTAACCTGGCGATCAAAGACTGCCCATCAAAGACCCCCCCACCCCCCCCCGGGGCAGAGCCAGGGGGGAGAGCGCTTTTAAAGATGTTGGGCGGGGGTTTATCTTTTAAGAAATGGGGTGCCCCCCCTTTGTGGTCTGGTCCTTGAAATGGGATCCAGGCCTGGAGAGTGGGAGAGGGGGGGGGGCGGGGGCGTCCGCTGTGTCTCTCTGACTCCACCGCACGCAGACTGCGCTCCCTACTGAGTGATCGAACCACCTCCCCCCACGCCCCCATGCCCCCACGCCCCCATGCCCCCACGCCCCCGCGCGGGTCAGGTGTCTCTCTTTGAAATCCAGGACGGGATCAAACGCCTCTCCTCACTAAAGAGCAGCAGCTCAATCGCTACACTGCCCCCATAATGAGCGCTGGGCTGCGGGCCAAACGCCCCCTGCCCCCTCGCTGTGGAGACACCGCCGCTCTTTCAGCACGGCCGGGGGCTACCGCGCGGTTTGGGTCACCTGCACCTTTTTCAGCGTTTAAAAAAGACATAAAATACATTTCACATTTTTCTGACACTGATCTGAGATCAGTAGAGCAGCACAGAAACTGGGCTTTGTTGCGGCAGGAGGCCGTTGTGAAGTGCTGTTTATCATGAAGATGTATTCAGTCACTTGTGGGTCGTGGCTCGTGTGTTTTTAAAACGGTTCATGTCTTGGGGGATGAACAGAAGGCGTAAGAAAAGCGGAGATATTCACCCCGCTCTGTTTCTGTTGCTGTCGGACGTATAATTAGAATATTTTTCAAATTGCATACGAGGTGTTGTCGTAAAACCTCTGCAACGCTTCTGCAATTTCCTGTGATTATAACAAATAGCGTTTTGCGAAGAGCTGTTTAGTGCTTTGGTGTTTTGTGGAGTTTAGTGGCGTGCCGTGGGTGGCGTCCAGCGCAGGTTTCCCAGCAGCACGCTCCTCGCAGCTGACGCACGCGTTTTATTACGCCACGTAAAAAATGCCCGACTTAAAAACAAGTCCAACACTAAACCCCTGCTGTAGCAAGCGCTGAAATCGACTTAGTTCTGAGACAAAGTCAAGGATCTTTTAAAATGTACACTACCGTTCAAAAGTTTGGGGTCACCTTCCATCTGGACTATGGCTAATCGGGCACTCCTTCATTCTTCAGCAAGATAACGACCCGAAACACACCTTGAAGTTGTGCAAGAACTACCTGGTGAAGGAGGAATGTGAAGGACAACTCAAACTGATGACCTGGCCTGCCCAGTGTCCAGACCTCAATCCCATAGAACTTGTATGGGACAAACTGGAAAGGAAGAGTCAAAGCAAAGCAACCCACAAGTTTCTCTGGGAATTGCTGCAGGATAGCTGGGAAAACATGTCGGGTGATTTCCTGCTAAAACGTATTAACCACTGTTTGTGAGGCTATTCTCACGCCAAAGGGTGACTATTTTGAGGAATCCAAGATTCAATTTTCAATATAATTTTCTTGAACATTTCTTTGATGTTCATTTTGTTCATTGTTACATTTGTTTTTTGTCATTTTAAAGTACAGAAATGTATACGGTGTAAAGCATTGTCAATTATGAGATAAAAGTAGTTTCCAGCAGGTGACCCCAAACTTTTGAACGGTAGTGCATATACATCTATATAAATTCCCAACTAAGACAATATATATATATACATGGAGTTCATTCCCTCCCTCATCTCCTCTCCACTGTGTATCTGATGTGTGGTGAGTTTGTACTGGCGCACTATGGCTGCCCAGGTGGGTGCTGCACATTGGTGCTGGTTGAGGTGAGTTGCCCCCCTATCGTTGTAAATCGCTTTGGGTTCCTTGGAAAGCACGATATAAATCAAATGTTCAATCATTCAATTCAATTATATATTAACTGATCTAAACATAGTTTACAGTGTTGAGCGGCGGTGAACATTATCGAGCGCCTTTCATATCAGGAGCTAAATGTTGCATTCAGGTGCAGATTACAGTGCATGTAGCATTAAGCCCCCTTGTTAAACGCTATATAAAATAACATCAGAATACATAATGACATTACATTTACATTTCTTTAAATACAATCCATTTATACAGCTGGATATTTTACTGAAGCAATTCAGGTTAAGTACCTTTAGCTCAAGGGTACAACAGCAGTGCCCCACCTGGGAATTGAACCTGCAACCTCTGAGTTACAAGCCCAGCTCCCTAACCATTACACTGCACTGCCAACCCAATGACATCCTACAAGGGCATTTTGGTTGACAGGTCTAGGCTCGTCATGTCCCAATCTACGGAGTATCTAGTACTGCATCTAGCCTGGACTTGAGTAGCCCAAGGGCACTTTGGTGAGCCCTGTTCACGTCATCGGGAAGTGCCATGTGAACGGAGCTTCAGATGAACGTCGCTGGGCTCTCTGAGTGAGACTAACTCTCTCCCTGCCCCCTCTGGCCGTGAGGTGACCTAACTCTCTCTCTCTGATGAGAGCTCCCCCTCCTCTCTCTCTCTCTCTCTCTCTCTCTCTCTCTCTCTCTCTCTCTCTCTCTCTCTCTCTCTCTCTCTCTCTCTCTCTCTCTCTCTCTCTCTCTCTCTCTCCCTCCCTCTCTCCTCTCTCTCTCTCTCTCTCTCTCTCTCCCCTCTCTCTCTCTCTCCCTCTCTCCCTCTCTCTCTCTCTCTCTCTCTCTCTCTCTCTCTCTCTCTCTCTCTCTCTCTCTCTCCCTCTCCTCTCCCCCTCTCCCCCTCTCTCTCTCTCTCTCCCTATCTCTCTCTCTCCCTCTCTCTCTCCCTCTCTCCCTCTCTCTCTCTCTCTCTCCCCCTCTCCCCTCTCCCCCTCTCTCTCTCTCTCTCTCTCTCTCTCCTCTCCTCTCCTCTCCGCTCTTTGTTCATTGTTCCTCCCGGGCTGTGGTTCGTCTCAGGAGCAGACGGGAAAGGAGAGCCGTAATGGCGCTGTTAGCGTATTTTCCGTGCAGTTGCTAGGGGCG